>CAODLS010426484.1:0-13533 GCA_948243855.1 Flueggea neowawraea | reverse complement strand
CCAATTGCTCTTGCTTCTGCAATGTTTGAAAGCACACCAGTTCTGTTCCAGCCGTGTCCATTTGCTTTAAAATTGACTCAATCGGTGGCAAAAGCTGCCTCTCTGCTCGAATCTGGCAATAAATGATCCAGGACATATATTAGCTACAAATTGTCACCTAAACACCCACCAAGTGTGAACATGAAAAATTTATGATCCCATTCAAGCCAAAGATTCTAAACCAAGTGCTACCGGTTCGGTTGTTTCCAATTACTCGCACACTATCACATCATTTTGAGAATATATATACAGAGTCGATCTGAAGCAATTAAGTAAAAAAAAAACTTATTTTTCCATCATCACAACTACATCAAATGATAGACTAAAAGTAATTTTTTTTAAAAAAAGCATTATGAAGAACTGCACTAATTAGTGCAGTCTATTAATAGGAGCAAGAAAAAGGCTACATTATTATCACTTATCAGTTAATCCACCGACCATAGTCCAGCCCAAACCGATTAGAGAAAATTAACAATAAAACCTATAACTAGAAAGACATCAGAAACCTTGGATTCAAATCCTAGAAAAATAAATAAGCCCTGTTGGTTTACCACTTCAAGACCACTTTACCACTTAAAAAATATGTGCATATAAGATTCAAACGTCAAACCATATAATGTGTAGAAGCCTTTTCAGGCCTAAAATAAGATTTAAATATGATGCTGAGGTTTCTAATTTGTAAGTTTGTTATCCTGCAACATCTGGGTCATTAACTACACTTTTATAGCTAATGCATCATTAACATGGAATTACGATATCACTTCCCAAATAATTTTGAGATAAAAAAGTTGATGCCATTGAAACATCTTAATAGGTAACTTGCTAGCCAAACAAAGAAAACAAGTAAAAAGATATACTTTCAAGGAATGAAAATCACAACCAAAGTTGATTACAAAAAATAAATTAAAGAATGATCAAAATCAACGTAATAATAGGTCTAACTGATCATACCTGATAACCTTGCGTCAGAAGATTGACCTTCTTCTCAAGTCTCAAAGCTTTTTCTCTTTCAGCCTCTAACCTCATTTTCACATTATCGAATTCATTCTGAAAAGCTGCCAGTTTCTCTGTGTTTCCAGCAAAACTTGAGAGGCCATAAGCATTGCGAGTGGGGAAGTACATGAGATCATTTATACACATTTTGTGTGCCTCGACAAATTCATCAAGGGACTCATTTTCATGTCCCATTGCTACACGAAGACTTTGAGCCTCTTCCTTTATCATGTTATCAGCCTGCAGAAAAAGAATGCGTTAAAAAATGCATCATCATTAGGAGAAAGGGTATGAGAAGCCCTCTGACACATTTATTTTGATCTTGAGAATACTTAAACAACAAGAACAAACACTAGCAAAATTCATAAATTCCCTAATGCAATTAGGGTTATAAAACTTCATATGGAATACAGCACCTCTGGGTTCGTTATTCCCCAAAAGAAGAACTTTTTAAATTTCTTTTCCACAACTGATTTCCTTAGAAGTAACAATGTTGTGTTTGGTTCATATGTTCAACTCCAAGGGAAACACATTGAGAAAGCAATATCACTATATTTTAACTTTCAACAGGGGAAAAAAAATCTCATATTCGGAATTTGAGTTAAACCCAGAAACATTTTTCCTGTTACATCGTAAGAAATCAGACTTCAGTTTTTAAAAACAAAAAGGTATTGGATACCTATCATGTAGAAAGGCTATAACAAGACAACAAGACTGCCAGCATTTGACAAAGAATTCCACAATTTTTGAAAACATAAATTACTTCAATCAATCTAAATTTCTCTAGAGCATCAAATTGTTGCTCATTTGCACTGGTCCATGCACCAACACAACAAAATTATGCAAGTTATGTAAAACTGAAATACAATAATAAATGAAAAGTTGAGTAAAATACATACTTCTTGTAGCTCATCTTCTTCAATATTCTCTATCTCAGGGACAGAAGCAGCAGATGCATTTGAAGAGCGCTTTGCTCCTTTCTTTCTCTCCTTTACTTTGTCATCAAGTGGATACTTTGCATTATCATGCTCCAGTAAGGTTAGCAGCTCCTTTCGGATCAGTTCATCAGCCTGCTCAACTGATGTAGGGGGAACAAAGGAGCTCTTATCTCCATCAGCTCTCAGCAAAGAGTTCCTGATCAGTTCCAAAGAAGCAGGAGGAGGCCTAGGGAGTTCCCTCTGAAGTACTTTAGATCTCTTCCTGAGTAGTGCCTGCTGCCGTGCTTCTTCCTCTGCCTTCTCTCTTGCTATCCAATCAGACATATCCTCCTCGATTTTTTCCTCTGTTTCTTCATTATCTTCTGGGGTTGGTTGGATAACTATCTGGTATTCATTCTTAGGCTGAGGAAGACCACAAAAAGCAGAACGCAAGTTCCTTCTCAGATCAGATTGTCGCTGCTGCTCAAGTTTTGCACTGGTATGCAGATCCATATTTTCATTTATATGGAGTTCATCCCTGACCGGGTTCCTTTAGAGGTCATACCAAAAGAATACCCCTCCCTTGATGGTGTCATTCAAATTCTAGGAGTCAGACTAGCAGCTCCAGGAGTAGCAGGAGTGAGAACTGGATTAGGTGTTTGGATTTCTCGTTTCTTAGGAGTAACCCCTGAAAAATCCGACTCATGTAACTCTGGATTTTCTCCTCTTAACAGTGGCGTCTGTGACTCCCTCAACCGTGCCAGATTTTCAGCTTCCATCATAATAGCATCACCTTTAACAGAAGGAGTTCTGAGTGGGGTTCGTAATGGTGTCATCCCCTGCAGTGGTGTCTGTGCATAGTTTGCTAAAAGGGCATGTGTTGCCCCACTCCCTTGCATTAGTTCCTCACTCCCTGAAAGATCTGCCGCATAACACATCTTTGCTATTTCTTCCAATTCATGGTCTGAAATCTGTGGTGCAGGGAGCATCAGTTTTGACCTCTTCCTCACTGTTTCTGCATCGTTCAACTTGTTTCCTTGTAGTATAGCAGCAGGCGTATCCTGCCTTTGAGCAATTTTATTCCTTGCAATGTCTTGCTTTCTCAGTTGTGCTTCCAAATCAACCCGTCTTTTTCCCCCTAATTCCTCAATCGTTGTTGGAAATTTAGGTTGTTCTACTGGCCTATCTTCATCTGCAACATCAAAAAAGCCAGGAGGCGGCCTCTTCTCAAACGGAATTTCGGCATTGTAGTCAATACCCTTCCTGTTCCTCTTACGGTGCCCCGTGTCAATGCCCGCAGCTTTAAGTTCTCTTCTTTTCTGCAGTGATGCAAGCCTCCTGGCCTCTTCAAGCTGTTTTTCCCTTGCTTTCCTTTTTGCCTTTTTCCCCCCTGGTATTAGCTAACCTAGCTCGTGCTTCAGACAACATTTCCTTTTCATCCTCATCCATATCAACAGGATCAGGACGTGCAGGCTTTGATTCTGGGTTTGGATCAATTTCTCCAGGACGCAACTTTCGTGGGTCATCTCCAGGATCATAGTTCTCATCCTTAACACAAGCAGCATCAAGAAGTTTCTTATAGCGCTCAAGGCACAGGGATGGAGTACGGCCAACAATTGGAGCAATTGTTCTCCACTGTGAGGGCATGAGTTTAGCAAGGTGAAGCAATTTCTCATCTTCTTCTCTCGTCCACTCCGTCTGCGAATAAAAATAAAGATGAAAAGTCAGTTATTTTATTACATGGAGTCAAGCAAATATAGCTTATCTTTATAAAAATTTGTAACCCCTGATTTTTTTCATAATACTACAAATCATTGTACCAAGAAAACAAGAGGGAAATTTCTTTGCATATGGGTACCAAAAGGACATCACTTCCCATTCTAGTGTTCAGCTTAAGCGCCACAGCAAAATTGCCAAACAACCAATGTAAAGCCAGAGCAAAAACCAACAAATCCACTGGGTAATGCACAAAAATTGTAAAATGACAACACATTCACATGAACTTTTATCAATTTAGTGTTTCAACTTCTTATAATTTCCCAGTAACAGAGAAGAAAAAATCTCGCGCTAATCTTCTCAACCTCTCAACCTCATTCTTGGCGAATACAACAACGCCAGAAATTATATTTCGGAGCTGGACAAACAAATGGGTTTCAACAGTACGTCAACCAATCCAGAAATTATATTTCGGAGCTGCAGGAAGCCTTAATATATCTGGAATTTTATGCGCATAATCCCTAAACTAAAAAAGCTACATTAGTGGTCCTTAAACTATTAGTTTTAGGATGAATTACTCATTAATCCCTGTGGTCTAACTGAATGAAAGATTTACTCCTTTCATTTTCAAAACGAAATGATTTCATCCCTTCCATCTATCACCATTGCATACTACCAACAATAAATTGAAAATTATGTCAGTACCCATGTTTTTATCATTTTAGTTAAATCTCTCCCTCTCTATAACTCCCCCCCCCCAAATAAATTTTTAAACCTAAAACCTAAAATTCTCTTTTCTACCTTCTCAAAACCAAAGCTTTAATAGTGATATAACCTGAGTAATAAAGTACACTTGTTGTATTTAAGATTGTAACGGAAACGTTACAATCTTCATTAAGAACGAATGTTACGGAAAATTAATGGTGATCATCAACTCGCCACCTATAAATAGTCTTCAGAGGCTACTTGTTGAGGTACGTTATATTAGCTAAATACATTTACACTCTGCAGAATACTCTACTGACTTGAGAGTTGGAGATTTCTCAAGGGAATAACCCGACCTCATCGTATTTCGTGTTTACAGGTTTCAAGGTGACGTTCACATTTCTCGATTCTTTGGGTTATTTGAATTCCTATATTTATTGTTGTTCATTTTCTGAGGTAACAACAAGTGGCACCGTCTGTGGGAATATCTGAACAAAAAGCCTTGTTCGTCGACAAACGAGAAGAAGTACATCAACATCACCTACCCATTCACCATGGTGCAAATGCATTCAAACCAAGCCAGACGTCCCGAGGAAGATGCACAGAGAGTTGGTGCCGGAGCGGGAGCCTCAGGAACTGTCATCCCTACCATTCCACTCGCTGACTACGAGGCGCTGAGGAGACAGAACGGAGAGAACCAGAAAGCCTTGTGCGAGATGGCGATTTTGCTTCAGCAACTCCTTCCTCAGGCGCAACTTCCACCCACGTTGTGTGCTTACGCCCAAAGTGCTCAGAGTGGAGGAGTACCAGAAAGACGCAGCTCTCATCAGCAGAGTGATCGTCAGCCTACACAAATGTCTGAGCAACCGAATCCTTCACCTTGTTAAGAACACCTCGATGTTCATATCCCTATAGCACGTGTTGAGGTTAAAAGAGATTACTACCTCGAGGTAGTGGAGAGCACCTGTAGAGGGGAAACACAGGTTCCTCTGAAGAAGGTTAAAGTGGAGCATCAGTCTTCGATGAGTGTTCAAGAAGCGGCGAACGTGAGGAAGATGATCAAGGAAGTCCTCGAGAAGAAGAAGTTGGTCCCTGCGGAGGAGAAGCAACAGAAGGCAAAAGCTTCATTCACTAAAAAGGTCATGGGAAAGCCATTTCCTCTAAAATTCAAAATGTCCACGTTGTCGACTTTCTCGGGAAAGGAGGATCTATATGAGCACATTTAGAATTATGAGGCCATCATGATGCTTCATGGATGGGAAGATGCAATTATATGTCGTGCTTTCCCGATCACACTGAAAGACCATGCTCGGTCTTGGTTCAATGGGCTAAGGGAGGCGTCTCTTTCCTGCTTTGACTAGCTAAGGAAGGAATTCATCAACGCCTTCATCATTAACAGCAAGCGTAAGAAGGACGCTACGTACCTACTGAGCATTAGTCAGAATGAGAAGGAGACTCTTCGAAAGTATGTGGATAGATTCAGGAATGTAACTCTCGAGGTTCGTGATTTGCAACCAAGTGTGGTAGTAGCAGAATTGTTGCAGGGGATGCGAGTGATGCAGCTATAAGAGTCAATGTCTTTAGATCAACCAAAGAACTTGGCCGACCTCTTTGTGCGTGCTAACAATTACATTCTGTAAGCCAAAGTACTGAAGCATCGAGATAGGAGCCAAACACAAGGAATGACACTTGAAAAAGATGCTCAATATGAGACCAACTAAGCACGCTGCTACTTGAAATATTGATTGTTAAGTGTATTTCTTATGGTGATAAGAAGTTAAATTCTTTAAGTTTTGTTATATTTCTCTGGCGTAACTTGTTATTCTGAATAAATAACATGTTTTCTTTTTCTACGTAAATGACATCTTTTGTGAGTAAAGAATAGGTTGAGGTAAGCCGAGTGCTTTGCCGCGTACAACGAAAATCGTCTACAAGAAGTCGGGCTCATGTAGTCAAAAGTGCTAGAGCATGGGGCGAGTCCGAGCATGGGCTCCTCACCATAAATGCATAACGAACCGTCTTGAAATTGTTAAAATGTAGCGTGAGTAGAAAAGCTTGTGTGAAATCAAGCTCTCACCATTTACACATGCGGTAAATAATGAGATGTTGCTAAAGCTGCGTGACTAGAAAGATTTGTAACAACTCAAGCCCTCACCAAGAGCATGCCGCAAAAAACTAAACTGTGAGTTGAAAAGCTTGAGAATAATCGGGCTCTCACGTGAAGAAAACACAAAGTGAGTAGAAAAGCTTGCGAGAAATCGAGCTCTCACTACACGATGAAAATATAGACTGTGATATGGCAATGGAGCATGAAGATTATGGGAAACCGATCGCTCATTGTAGTGCACATGTAGTGGAAAGTTGAACATCGCACAAGTGTGGCAAGTGAAACCCCAAGTGGTGTTGTCATGAACGCGATGTCTGGCAAGTGAAACCCAAGTGCTGTTGTCATGAATGCAACGTCTGACAAGTGAAACTCCAAGTGGTGTTGTCATGAACGTGATGGGTGGCAAGTGAAACCCCATGTGGTATTGTCACGAGCGTACACAATAATTTGTCTACCTGCGAGCAACGCCAAAATTCGCTAAGACGTGTGGCAAGTGAAACCCCAAGTGGTATTGTCATGAATGCACGCTATAGTTTATTCACTAAGGCAGATGGAAAGTGAAAGCCCAAGCGGTATTGTCATGATCATATGTGATAATTTATCTGCTTCGTACTCAACAAGCGAATCAACTCCTACTACTACAAAGACTCCACCGAAATCACTTGCCCAAAAAATCATTGTTGTGCACGAAAGAAAAGCACACGAACAAGCACACAAGCAAGAGCAACAGATAAAAAAATTAATTTTAGTAAAAGCTCAAACCTCATCACGATCACCTAGTGGAAAGTCCATGAACACTAGCATGGTGAGGATGTCGATCGGTATGATGAAGATGATGGTCTTCACGAAATGGAGTTGAAATGACGAACTTTCTGCGGAACTCCATTCGACAAGTTGCTGAACTCCATGAGGAAGTGAACTTCCTAGGGAGATGAACTTCCTGTGGATATGGCGAACTCCACAAAGTGGGGTCATAATGATGAAACTCTTGAGGTCGGTAGACTTCTTGAGTTGGTGAACTCCTCGAACTGGTATATTACTCGAGTTAGTGAGCTCTTTGAGCCAGTGGACTCCTCGAGTTTGTAAACTCCACAAGACGAGTCAACTAACTTCATGAGGTGGAGTGCATGAAAAACTTCACGAGGTGTAGTGGATGACGAGTTTCACGAGGTAGAGTTGAGTTGTTGAACTCTGCAAGGTGGACTGAAAATGATGACCTGAAGTGGAGTGAAGATAATGAACTCTGCGGAGTGGAATAAACACGATGAACTCTGTGAGGCAGGGTGGAGATGATGAACTCTACAAAGTGGAATGAAGATGATGAACTCTGTGAAATAGAGTGAAGATGATGAACTCTGCAGAGTGGAATAAAGACGATGAACTCTGTGAGGCAGGGTGGAGATGATGAACTCAACGAAGTGGAGTGAAGATGATGAACTCTATGAAATGGAGTGAAGATGATGAACTCTCCAATGTGGAATGAAGATGGTGAATTCTACAAGATGAAGTAGAGATGATGAACACCCACTGGTGGTGGGCGCGATGAATAATTTGCTTCCTGAACACCCGTTGGTGGTGGGGGTGATGAATATTGTGGTGAAGATAGTGGACTCCATGAGATGAAGTAAAAAATGAAGAGTAAAATTGTACCCATCTTTATTTTTGAAGACACATTGTTGAAGGTGGAAAAATCAATGTGAAACAACCTGTAAAGTGAAGATAAAAATTATTATTTAAAAAAAGTGTAAAAAAAAGAAGGTATTGTAAAAAAAAAAAAGTGAGTGCAGGTCGTTCAATAAAAAAACGATGTAGCAAAAGAAGTGGTGTGAGCAAATGGTCATCCGCGAAGACGGTTGGTCGCCTAATGACAAGAGATGATGACAAGTCGTATGGTGAAAGAGGCAATCGCTCAACCTGTCGGAGTGAGTGACATGTCGTGAAAAGAACACTGCAACGACAAGTCATATTCGTAGGCATCGGACGATCCATCGGTTTGTTTGTTGAACGTCATGATGTCTTGAGGTCGCTGAAAAGAGTTTGAGGTCCCTGGAAGGATTCGTAAGTGGACTGTTGTCTGCAAGCAGAAACGACACGTCATCTGGTAAGGGCTGAGAACACTTCATCGTCTGCATGCATGGCTTGTCGTCTGCGGGTACTGTGAACGAATCTGTCGTTTGCAGAAGAGAACGTCGTGACGTATGGACTGATCTGTGAGAGTTTGTCAATTGCAAGCAGAAGCGGTTCGTCGTCTGAAAGGCTTTGTCGCATGAATGGTTTGCCATCTACAAGAACACACGAGCGGCAAGAGGCATGGACATCGAACGACGCCGTTTTGACGGATTGAAGAGGCAAACTCAACGTCGGATTCTCTCGGGTTAGCTCTGCAAAAGCGAACGTTGATGACATCACCGACCTACAACACCGACGACCACCATCATCTCCTGCCGCCGTTCAACACAATCATTTTCGGCCAACCAACAAGAACAAAAAAACATGGAATGCGTGAGCATGGGAAGAAAATGAAATAGAAAAAAAAGAAGAAAATAATAATAAAAAAGCAACACGTGAATGGGAAGAGTATAAGGAAGACCAAACCGTGAAGGAGAAGAGTAAGAAGGCTGCTGGACTAAAGAACTAAACCAGAGGGTAAAAAAGAGGGTCAAAAATGTGTCCAGAAGCTTTTGTTCTGCAAATTACATGATCAACATAAGTCATAGAATGGCTAACGTATGTTAAGCATACATAACGTAAGTTATGAAATTTCCCAGATAACATATGTTATCTAGGAGACAACGTACATTAGCTGCCTCCCAATCCACTTACTTGATGTTTCTCACTTGCACACTCACTTCTAATCATTCCCAGTGCTCAACAACACCTAACCTTACAAAAAATAACATTATTAATCCTCCAAACATTAAATCATCATCCCAAACAGTCAAAATCAAACAAAAAATGAACGAGGTTCAGTTGAAACTGAATAAGGTTCCACAAAAGATCTTATCAAAATTGAACGGAATACTACAGAAAACTTAATTGGAACGAGCGAGATATTACAATGTTGCTGGAGTTTTTCATTTACAGTGTTCCATTCACACAAACTCTCTCCATATAAAAAGGAGACATCATTTTTATTACTTAGGACAATGTAGCACAACATTGTCCTATGAGTTTTAAAGACGAGAAATAGAGGGTGGTTTCCAAAAAAAGTTTGGATGTTGATTGAGTTTGGGAATGAGTATGGAAAATGTTGTTCTTAGTTGATTTTTGGTTAGTGTTATTGATTTTGATGTCAAGAAACCTCATTCTCAGTTATTTTTTAAGTTTAAGAGTATGAGTTTGAAAGAGAGATCAGGTGTCATTGATTTTGCTTCTTTGGTATTATTCATTTAATTGATTCCTTTGCGTGTAGTTGACATAGATTAAACTAGAAATTCTTGTATTTTTTGTGATTTTAATTGAATTAACTAATACGGTTGTTTTTTCATTTTGTTATTTGTGTGATTAATTAGAATTATGAATAGTTGTTTGTGGTAGAGTTAGGGTAGTTGGTTGTTGGGGTGATAGAGTTAGGGTGGCATACATTGAGAAGCAGATTTTTGCAACTATTGACAATGAATCAATTTTGAATTGTTTTTAAAATATAAATACTCATAAGAATAAATTATCTCGCACCAGAAACACAAATGTCACTTGAGTTGTACTCGTTTTTTGTATTTTTAACTCGCTTTAATGCTATTTTATCTTACTATAATACCATCATATTTTTTGCTACAAAAAATTGTCATTTTAATCCGTCTTGAGGCCGACCCCACCTCCTCTAAGTCTTGACTCCGCCGTTGTTTATGTGTTGGTGGTTTTTCCTTTTTTTTTTCTTTTTAGATCCATTGATCGACGTTACGAATATTCATTTATTCAAATTTTTAGTGATATTAAATTAGTTTTAGATATATAGTGGTAACTTCATTGATGAGATAAATCCTCATTGATATATTCTTAGGGCACTTATAAATTAGCTGTCATGTATTAACATCGCAAGTTAACAACCCTCATTGATGAACTCGCATTAGAATAAGTCAATTTGCAAAAATTAAACAAATATTTGCATATTAATCTAGGGTTGTTTCAACTGGAAAATCATTAATTGATAATCGTTACCTGATTAATCACATTGAAGATTAATTCCTGTTGACCTAATTTAAAATGAGTGCTTCTATTTGGCTAAAATTTATTTGGATAAAAAACACTTTCAGTCACAAAATGTCAGTAATGCCCTGGAAAGGTTGCAAAAAAATGGCATTAATAATTAAATAAATTATTTTTCAAGATAATTTGGTCAAAACTCATAGAAAATTGTAGCTAAAATAAATATTCAAAGTAATTTCCAATAAAATGTAATTTGTGATAATTATAATTTCTGTTACATTAAAAATATCATCCATAAACAATAATTAAATCTGGTCATCAACAAAATAAAGGTAAATAATGGCTAAGTCATATATGTAGAATATAAATATATATGTCACGAAGAACACGACAAATAGGAAAACTCATTTCTATTTGCACAATTTTCAGTAGTAACCGTGAGGATAGATTAAGAACACAAGGCCGAAGTAGTCAATTCTTTGTAAGGATGGTATAAGGAAGAATTTTTTATTATAATTCTAAGATGACGTAATTGCAATCGTATAATAAAAGTCACTTGCTTGGTTTATTCACTATGTTTCCAATTGATTGATTAATTTCAGTCTTTTTATATTGAATGTTAACAATAAGCCTGTTAAAATTAAGTAGTTATATTATTAAGTAACATGTCATTTCATGAATGTTAAGTTATGTTGCAGGGTCTTTTAGTTGGAATGTTAACATGGCGTAAAATAATTAAGTATGAATGACCTTAATTGTATATGAATGTTAACATTAAGTTGGTAAGTATATATTTAATTTCATGCATGTATCAACTTTAAATATGAATGTAAATATATTAATGATGTATGGGAAATATCAACTGTATTAAATGAATTTGTATTAATTTTATAAATTATTAAATATATTTTTAAAAACTATATTAAAGGGTATTTTAGGTATGAAAATTTAGGATAAAGATTGTTGGACAAATATACTCCTATTTATCCGGATAAATTTTAGTCAAACATCTTTATTTAAAAAATTATAAAAGTAAAACGTCACTTAGAAGAAATGAACTCTCACCAAATTGCTTGGTTGCATTTGCGTCACCATCCCACCAATTGCCGCCTTCCATTGTCAAATTCACCCATCATTTACATTAACACACTCTTTTTCTCCCTTCTCACTATATTTAGTTCAATGTGGCGTTCTTTCCTAATCTTTTCACTTTTTCTTAGAAAAAAAAATATTCAACCTTTTCAGCTCTAATCTCTATAGTTTTACATACTTTTGGTTAATGTGCATGGTTAGAGTACTTTTTATTGCACCACTTTCACTCTCAATTATTAGGTATTTAGATCTTATATTTCTTTTATTGTATCCATTCGAAGAGATTAGAAGTTGATCCAAAAGAATCTTGTATTTATAGAGCTCAGATTTACTTGATCTCGTCAAATTTCTTAACTTCTCAAAGTGCTTTCTTTTTGAACAATTAACTTCCCAATTACTCATTACTATTCGAGTCGTCCTATTTAATTGCTATCAGCTTTGCTTCTCAAAAATCAGCGTAATGCTCTGTTGAGATTGGAGTAAATTTCTTGATCAAGATTGAAGTCAAAATCTTATGGGAAGTGATACAAGCTAAAGAAGGACGAATTTGTGAAGGAAAAATAGTTGCTGGACAGACACGAAGATCTACACGGACGTGGGCTTGACCGTGTAATTCACTGGAGCCAGAAGAGAAGAGAACTGGGCGGACACGGCCGTGTTCGTGCCCGTGTGTTTCGTTTTTGGGCTTTTGGAGGTACACGGGCGCGAAGACGTGACCGTGTGTCGAAGAGTTGTGCCCATGTCTTTGCTTCCTTGACCGTGTAACTGATTCTGACTGGATTTAAGGTTTCAATTAGGGGTTTTCCTAATTAATTTTGACTTGTATTACTTGTTAACTATATAAGGGGGGTTTGGAAACGTCTTGGGAGGTCTTTGAACGTCGTTGTAAGCCATTGTGCTTGTTTTTTACTCTGAATAGTAGAATTACTTGTGCTATGTCCGTGGACGTAGATCGGTTATTGATCGAACCACGTAAATCTTATGTTCTTGCGTGATTGCTCTTGTTATTCTGCGTATCTTAAATCGCCTGATTCCCTGACAAGTGGTATCAGAGCCACAGTTGTTTGTTTAGAAACTTCTGGGTTCGTTCTGCAGAAAGAAGATGTCTTCGTATAAATTCGATATTGAGAAATTCAATGGTTCGAATGATTTCACGCCGTGGAAGCTGAAGATGAAGGCGATTCTGGTTCAGCAGAAGTGTGAGGAGGCGATTGAAGGTGAAGAGAAATTACCGAAAGAACTGACAGCGACGCAAAAAGCAAAGGCTGTAAAGAGAGCGCATAGTACAATTCTATTGAGTCTAGCGGATGAAGTCTTGAGGGAGGTGGCTGATGACACTACTGCAGCAGGCTTGTGGTAGAAGTTGAAAGTAGATATCAGAAGAGATCCCTGTCAAACAAGTTTTATCAGAAAAGACGACTGCATACCTTGAGAATGTCAGAAGACATGCAGGTAAATGAACATCTTGATAAATTTAATAGGATTGTATTAGATTTAAAAGGTGTTGGTGTTGACATTGATGATGAGGATCAAGCTATGTTTCTGTTGCATTCGTTGCCTGAGTCATATGAGAGTTTTGTTGATACTATCATGTATGGTAGAGACGAAATTTCTGTTAATGATGTGAATGATGCTTTGTTGTCTAAAGAACTGAAGAGGTTAACTCTTAGTTCGAGTGGAGAAAGAGTGAAGTCCGGATTAACCATTAGTAGGGGCAAAGGAATGGGTAAGAATCATGGTTTGATGTGTTATCACTGTAAGGAGATTGGACACGAGAGAAAGAATTGTCCACATAGGAGAAGCGGTGAGAGATCAAGG
>CAODLS010426428.1:0-13839 GCA_948243855.1 Flueggea neowawraea | reverse complement strand
TATTCTTGGAGGCTTAATAGAAAATAGTGTTCAAGATTCTGGTAGGCAGTTAGAATTATTGGAAGCTGGAAATTCTGAGACTCTTCGTGCAAGGACTGAAGTTGAAGAGATTGATGTGGAAAGCTCATCAGATTCAGGATTTACTCTCAAATGTCCTTTATGCCGAGGGGCTGTTCTACATTGGGAGGTTGTGGAAGAGGCCAGAAAGTATCTCAATTTGAAGAAGCGAAGTTGTTCTCGGGAGTCATGCTCATTCAGTGGGAATTACCAGGAATTGCGTAGACATGCCAGGAGGGTTCATCCAACAACTAGACCTTCTGAAATTGAACCATCTCAAGAACGAGCTTGGAGGTGCCTTGAGCGTCAAAGAGAATATGGCGATATTGTCAGTGCTCTTCATTCTGCTATGCCAGGAGCTGTTGTAGTTGGGGACTATGTGATCGAAAATGGAGATAGGTTATCAGTTGAAAGGGAAGTTGGGAGTAGC
Organism: Flueggea neowawraea; assembly: GCA_948243855.1. NCBI lineage: Eukaryota > Viridiplantae > Streptophyta > Magnoliopsida > Malpighiales > Phyllanthaceae > Flueggea > Flueggea neowawraea. The sequence continues at coordinate 13,352 of CAODLS010426428.1, read as the reverse complement.
GAAATTAATGCCCCATGGTTGACTACTTTCTTTCTATTTCATATGATCGGCTCAATTGATGGTGTAGCAGAACCAAGGCCAAGGCCATGGGCCAGGCATCGTCGACCAACTGGAGCCTTGCCTCTGAGGCGATTCCTTTGGGGCGAAAATCTCTTGGGCATACGAGAAGATGAGGAGGATGAAGATGACGTGCAAATACTAAGTGATGCAGGAGATCCATCTCCAATCCCCAGGAGGCGACGCCGCTTGAATCGGTCAAGGTCTGATGATCACTCATGAGGGGAACTGGCATATCTGTGGTAAACCTCCAGTTCCTGACATTTCTTTTACATATACTGGAGTTCTCAAGTAGTGTTTATGGATTGTGTCCCTTGCTGATTGAATTGGTATCTTACAGTTAATGTTCCAGCGAGGTGCTGAAAGTATGGTAATAGAGAGCGGATGTGCTTGTTCGGTAGACACAAATCTGATCGGTTTCCATTTCAACCTTGTTATTGTTCATGGCAAAAGGTGAGATTCCACGAGAATCTGACCAGTGCTCGAACTATTTTCTTCATTCATCCAGATGTTTCTATTCCATCCGACATTTAATTGAATTACTATTTGTATATAGTGTTTTTTTAATAATTGTTTCTATAGCTCCTGAATGCGTTTGCATCAAAATTACTCTGGAAAATTTGGAGGCAACACGAAATCTGTTCTTGTCGCGATTGAAAAGTGAGCTTTTGTGTGTCAATGGTGTATGGAAACAATAAATGTCATAATGCCGGTGGGCACTGGTTGTCTGTGGTGGACATAGCAAATGCTGGAAGGTACTGCTGGTGCGTGGTGGTGGTGGTTATATATATGTCAGTTCAGGCATAGTTGCAGATGTGGGACTCAAGTCAGCAGAATGTTTCATTCAATCCTTTTCATCAAATTGATACATTGGGAATATTTGCTTTCCTGGGTGACCAGAAGAAATAATGATCTTCCCATGACTATGTTCCAGAAGAGTCCGGAGTTGAAGTCGGTCCATTTATTGCAACCAAATTTGGGTCCTCTCTTTTGTGTCAGGACAAATCCCAAATTTGATGTTGCCATCAGGAATTATCGTTTTTCTTTCATGGAATGTCTAGGTGGGTGGTGTTTCTTCTTGTCCATCAATTCTACGGTTATCTGATTAGTCGTACATATATCACATTCCATCCGCATCAAAGCTTGTCAAATTTTGAAAAAGAAAAACCAACAGGTTTATCATATGAAGGGTGAGGTTTACTCGTTAAAGATGGTGAAATCATTCTGTTATTATGGAAACATTTTTAGGACGAACAGTTTGGTTTACAACATTTTGGCACAAACATATTACATATTTAATACATTGTGATTTTCGAAAAAACATGTCAGTTTCTCACTTTTTTATTATGTAGTAATCTGTAATGCACTTTTACTATTTATTACTCAATTTATTAAACACCCTCGTAATATATGTCTTCTTCGACAAAATCTTGTACCACATATTTCTGTATTTCACTTTGTAATATGCTCCTTACCCAATAAGTCTGTTCAATAAAATTTACTGGTTTAAATCAACCGAACTCTCGGGTGATATGTATATGCCACATCAATCTATTATTTTAAATCAAAGGAATTCCCAGGCAATATCTATATATTAGTTCAATTTTGCCGGTTGAAATGAACGAAATTCGCAAGCGATACGAATTAAGGTAGATATAGTTAAATGATAAGGATACTCTTAGGGCCCGTTTGACAAATCTGGAATTAGAGATAGAATTGAAGAATTATAGAATTTGATCCAATCAATTCTAGATATTCAATTTAGATAACACAAAGAAATTGAAATTTTAATTCCAAAGACAATTTCGTAGAATTAAAAATACGCTTCATTCAATTCTTAACCTAAAACTCAGGAATTGCCAATTATTGGCTCAAAACACACACTCAGTTAAGTACTATACAGTTATAATTGGTAAATTAACTTCTTTCAATTGAAAATTGAACAACCAAACTATAGAAAATTGAATTTTTAACTATTTACCATTGCAGAAGATTTTACTGCTAAGAATAAAACTCTCTCAAATGGTTATCTCTTAATGTGAACTTTAGGTGTCATTAAGTTATCCTCTAATGTTGACAAAACCGGAATCATTAAACTATAAGCTATCAGTGAACAACTATAATATTTGACTTGTACCAACTATAAAATTGTTTTTGATTGAACCAGTCAGTTTTTGGATTCTTAAACCTAAGTCGATTGGTTTTGTGCACTTTCGGCCTTTAAATCTAAATCGGACCATACACTAATTGTACCAAATGGTTTTGTTGCCACAAGGCATTCTTTAGGTAAAAACGCCGCACGGCGGAGATTTCCGATGATGGGGATAGCGTCCTAGAGGAGCACACATAATGCCACTAGGATGAGACCAAGTCAACATCAAGAACACAAAGGATGGAAGAGTGACACGTCATCTCACCTGGTACCTACTAATCCCCAAGAACATGAGAAATTGGCACGAACACGCGTAGAATCCAACTCCAACAACGTAGACGTCGACTACTTTACTCACCATAACATGCAGACCTCAAAAAACAAATAGAGAGTAATTGGTCTCTCTCACTCAGCTCCCATGTGAGGTCCATATCTATACCCACTTTGTTTTATGTCCACACCAATTTCCTGAAATATCTCCTCCCTCACATGCTTCCCTTCAACTTATTCTCGCATTATTCTTATTCTCACAAATTAATTTGTATTATTAGAGATAAGGACATATTATATTCATAGTTTTCTCTCGTTAGTCACATTCGTTGGTCCAAGTGGATGAGAATTTGGATTCCTTAAACAACCACTCAGATTTAAATTTTTGCAGAACTTGTAGTGTTATCTCGCTTATGGGGTTCTGTAATATTCAAGAGGAAGATACTATACACTAATTGTAACCTTTTTTTTAAGAAAAAACTAAGGGGCTGCTTAATTAAGAAAATTTTTCATTATTTTCTAGAAAATTAGAAAACAAAAAATAGAAAAATAAAAAGTTTGTTCATGGAAAACTATAATTTTCTATTGTATTCTATTTTATTTCAAAAAATAAAAACAAGATAAAAAATAAAAAACAAAAAATAAAAAATTATTTTCTTAACTAAACATAATCTAAACCTCGTTTGATCTTCAAGTAAAAACAAGTGTCTTGTTTAGTATGAAAACAGCTAGCTCAGCTTGCTTATTCTGAACATTGTTGCCTTCCTGTAATAGTTTTCTTTTTCAATTTATTTTTTTTATGTTGGTCTAAAGTCTATTCAGAAAAAAAAGGTTGCTTAAAACAGGAAGAAAATGTAATTTTCAGATTGTTTTACCACTAAAGAAACCACATTCAAGAGTAACTATTTTGAAGTTAAAACATTATAACGTTATGTTGTTATTTAGAATTATCTTTCTTATAATTTCAAAGAAAAAAGGTATCTCTCTTATAGCAAGTGTCTTTTTTTTCTTGGATTTGAACTTCTACTAGGGCTGCTAAGTAATTACTGGATCAATTAATACTTAGTTAATCTAAAGAAATGACTATAACATTGTAACATTTTATGATTTTAATTCGGAACCAAAGGACTATAATTTTTGGAATGTACTATAATATTCTCATTCTAGTAGTGCTGCTCTGGCTAATTAGACCTTGTGTTATGCTTCTGATTAAGCCATAATTGGACATATATTAGTCAAACTCTTCATACAATCTATCTCCAAAGAGAGCTGTATTATTGATGTGGTTTAGGCATCTTGCTAATCCAATGGCGCAATAATTGGTCTTTTTTGCAGAGTAAAATTTATGTATCAATTATCACTTAGCATTTCAGTGGACCAAGTCAAGACTATAGAGAGAATATTGGATAGTTTATTTTGCTAATATAAGCACATGTGCCCTAAAATCTTACCTTAATTTTGTAAATATATACCTTAATTTTATACACCTCAAGATGCCAGGCACATTTACAAGACTTAATTTTTGTATTGTCTAAGATCGTGCTCTAAGAAATTACCCTTAGTAACTTTTGAAGAGTTTGATATCTATAGTTCAAATGGTATAATATGTTAAAGTACTAAACAACATTACTAAATTTTCAGTGTAGAATACAAATTTACTTATCCATCAAGGCATTCCATGTAAAACGGTTATAAATGAATTAATTTCATGCAACAAGTAAATCAAGATCTCCGTAGTGAACCAATTATAGACACCAATTTTAATCATAAATTGAAGATGTGCAAGTGTATGGCAGAAATAAAAGCCAACAGGGCTAAAGCACTTAATTAAATCAAACCCATTACTTAATACCAACCACATGATCATCTAATATTAACATGCATGTTCCACAGAATCACAGTCACAGAGCCAACTTCCCCCCACTCACTGCCTAGTTGTCTCTCATCTTCAACAGATTCAGCCCCCATTTTCTTTGTCTTCATCTTCCAAAATTTGCTCACTGTGTCTTGGCAATAAAGAATCTTTTCAACATACACACAGCACAGATAGATCTCTCAGTGCTGTCCATTTGACTAGCACAGAGTCACACCTCCCTTTTGTTCTGTCTCTTTTTGGTCACATACATTTCATATTTTTGGTCACACCACTATATATATCACTTGGAAGGTCTCAAAATATCAAACATAACATGCAGGTATGAGCTTTGTGAACTTGCATCATAATAGGAAAAAAAGAAAAAGATGTACCGTTTCACACCAAAAAAAGCTTATTTCAATCCTCCAATTGTAGCTGATTTTGCAGCAGATTTTTAAGGTAGCTCATGAACAAACAAAGGAAAATAATACTTCCAGTCCTAAGAAAAGCATTGATCATGGTATGATATAAACCTAAATATTTTTTTAATTAATTTGACAATAATTGTTATTGTTTTCAATTATACTAACGTATTTTGCTACTTGTTTTGTTTTCCGAAATTCAGATCAAGCTACAATGAAAGATATAGTTGTATTTAAGCACCCACTAAGTCGAAGAAGATCAGAAAGAAGGAAAAAGTAGAAAATTTAGTTCGAACGGGTTCGGTCCTTTGGCATTTCTGTGTAGAAAAGATGTCGCAAAGGCTTGCTTCTACAGCACAATTAATCTAAGAAGAATGAATAGTTTTGATAAGAGAGAGCGTCGGATACATTCTATGAGCATGAAGAAGGAAGAAATAATAGCTCAAGGAGCAAGTAGTAGTAACAAGGTGGATTCAGCTACTCATGTGGGCAAGAAAGTTTTGCCTATAAATGACGCCACATTTTCATCCTCTAACAGCAAAAATGACCAATGTGGTCCCTTAGAGAATAAGAATAAGCTTAAAGGTGATAAAATCAAAACCATATCAAGAATGAAGGAGCTGATAAAATCGGCTGCTGCTGCAAAATCAGAGAAGGGTGCTAAGTTCATGGGCAGAAAGGTAGATTTCCTACGTCGTCGTATTTTTGTTTTTAGTAATTATTACAGTAGTAGTTTTCTCAAACCAATATACAAAAAACTAAGTACCTTTTAAAAATTCTAAATGTAAATATGGATTTCATTTTTCTATGAGTGATTTTATTTCTTTTATGGAAATCAAACTCTTCACCTTTTAGCATTAGAGTTTATTATACTGCCAATGAACTATAAGTTCTAAATCATAAATTTATATATTTGGTACAATTGAAAATATTTTATACAATTAAGAGTTGTAATGAGATAATACAAAACTCCATTTTGAGTTTTAGTTATGAATAAATTAAAATTCGGTAGAGTTTTACTATCCATAAAAATTCTACTCTGCTCAAATCCAATAGCCCTTTTTTTATGAAGAAACTCATATCCATTGATTTAATAAAAAAAATTCAATTTTAGTAGCCAATTTAACAGAGACTCACAAGTAGTTGAAATATCGTACAGGTTCTGAGCTTCAGAAACAGGGCAACCCGAAAAGCAGTACCATATGATGATCAACTAAGTAACGAGTCTCCAAAGATTAGCTTCAGATGGGAAGTAGAAAGCTGCTCAACAACATCATCTTTTTACTCTGCCATTTCAATGGCTTCTTCTTGTTCAAAGAATAATCAGACACTAAACACGCTGTCATTAAATTCCACCCCTGCCCATGACAGAAAAGGAAATTGGATCACAACAGACTCCGAATGTATGACACTGATCTCTGTTTCTGTCTGTATCTTAAATTTCTTTGGTTTAACAGTATGTTTCTGACTGGTGACTATGTTGTTTCGATTTGCAGTTGTGCTGTTGGAGCTATGAAGAAGAAAAGAAACTCACATGGCTGAATCAACTGGTTTACGAACTGGAATTGTTGCTAGATGGATTATTTTTTCTTAATTTTATTTAAATGTTAGATGATTAAGAATGTAAGAGTAATGTAATTAAGGATCTGTAATGTAAGCAGTTGATTAGAGATGGTCCATAAAACATGTCTGACTCATAGCTAAATATTTCATTTGCATTCAGAGGGAAATTTTTAGTGCAGTCTAATTTTTACCAGCCAAAATTATTTATTTCATAGCATTATATCATATCATCATTATATCATCTTACTAAATTTATTAATATTTTATTTTTATTTGCAACCAGTATTATAATTTATCATAAACAAACATCACCAGAAAAAAAAGAATAAGCTTGAATAATAAACGTATTTAACACATGACACACCATGGCTATATAATCGTGGAAATTGACAACATATTCTTTTATTTATTCTGTTATGTTCATTATGTCTCTACTTTCCTGAATTTTCTTATTCACTTTTAGAAATTTTGTGACTCACGTCCCAACTTTTTTAATACACAGAATTTTGTTCCCTTTTTTTGTGTACACCTTTTATACAAAATGACACCGTAACAATCATTGTTTATTCCACCTTTTTTATTGACTTTTTGACTCACGTTGTGTTGTTTTTTTTGGCGGCGGTAATTATTGCTTATTCAATTTTTTTAAACCTTTTTCCCAATTGTCAATGTGAAAGGTTAATTTTTTAATTTGGAAAAAAAATTATTTTTTGTTCTTCTCTTCTTTTTGCTCTATTTTTTTTTCTGTTCTTGCAACTTCGTTCTATTTGCATTCACGTTTTTTTTCCCTTGCTTGTTATGGTTAGTGTTCTTCGTTTCGCTTGTTGTTCTTCGTTTCGTTTCTCTTGTTCTAAGTTTCTTTGTGCTTCTTTCTTCATTTCTTTGTTCTTCTTTATGGTTTTATGGTTCTTTTAACTTCTTAAAAATCGTTTTAGATGGTGAAATCTAGATCTAGTGCTCTGGAATCCGATATGCATATGGTTGTTGTTTCTAAGAAGCCCCCCGTTGTTGGAGTTAAACAATAAATCAAAAACATCTAAATAACATTTCAATACCGTATGAATAACATATAGATAATAAATAAACAAGAAACCAACAGTATTCCAACAACATTCCAACAATATATAAACAAAATTATTAGAATTCATTTTTATGTTGTTTGGATAATGTTATATGTTTTCTGTATCTTGTATATATAATAAGAAGAAACTAATAACATATTAACAATAAATCAACAACATTTAAACAACATTTCAATACCATATAAACAACATATAGATAACAAATAAACAAGAAGCCAACAATATTCCAACAAAGTATAAATAACATATGAATAACAAATAAACAAGAAACCAACATCATTAGAACATATAAACAACATTTCAAAAAGATATAAACAACATTCCAAGAAGATATAAACAACATTCCAACAACATAAAAATAACATTCTAACAACATATAAATAATATTACAACAACATATAAATAACATATGAATAACAAATAAACAACATTACAACAACATATAAACAATAAACCTACATGATATAAATAGAAAATCAACAACATATAAACAACATTCACATGTATATTATCTTGTATATATGTTACTTTCGCAATAATTAATTAGAAGAAATTACTCAAATAAATAACATATGAATAACAAATAAACAAGAAACCAACAACATTACAACATGTAAACAACATTTTAACAAGATATAAACAACATAACAAACAATAAAGAAATTATAACGAGTCATAAACAAGTCTTCAACATGATAGATATGTTAGTTTCACAATGGATGATATAAACAAGTGTTAAACATGATACTAAAAAGTTTTCAACAAAGTTAATATATAGAATTGTGCGATGTTGTTTCTCAATCCGTTTTTCAATCTGAAGTTATATACAATATTGTTTGTGAGAATGTAAAAGATGAAATCTGGAAAAAATATGTTGAAAATCTTTTGTGTTGAGTTCGGCATAAAGATCTGGAGATTTTATGAAATGTAGCTTTGTTTTTAATTTGTTTCTACTTGTTCGCGAGGAAACAAAATAAGTGGAAATCAAGAGAGTTTTTGTTTGATTTGAGGTTTGTTGGGATTGTTCTATTTTCAATTTTTGTTGTTTACTCTGTTTTGCCTCTCTTTCTTTCGATCGTGTATGTATAATATTAAAAGTGGCACCGGATATTCTAATTTTTTGGATCAAATTTAGAAAGTGGGTGATGTAGTCTTGAAATATATGATTATGGAATCCGTGGGTGTGGATTTGGCCCTGTATAATCTTACCTAACGATTTGTTGTTTAAGCCAGTGCCATAATTGAAGAAAACAATCGACTATGTGTCACTCCTTGATCACTCCTGCGAATGAGTCAACTGACCGAATGATGCGAGGGAGGAAAAAAAAACCTTCTAGAACCATATTTCATTGGTTATATTTCAGTTTCCGAAATATGGATGTAGATATTCCTACATTTTTTGGCGTAATAAATAAGTTACATTATTTATTTTTTTTTTAGTTTTAAATATTAGTGTATAGCGGTGAAGTACAATTATTACATTTAAAAAACAAAATAATATATTTTTCTTACGTAATTTCAAAAATATTTTTAGTATAACCATTAATACTTAATTTTTTTTATATGTTGGAATAATTGCCTCTTTTCTCGCCAAACATCAGTTAAGCGTCCGTGAAAAACATATTTAAGTTGTGTAAAGCACACAATCATCTCCTGGTTTAAAAAGTTTATAATTCACCTATTTTTTCTTACAGATTTACTAAAAAATTTACACCACATATTATTTTTTATAATCTTAAATTTACATATAACACATAAACTTAATATAATATATTAACTAAAATATAATATTTAATTTTAATTCTTTCAAATACAACAATACTAAGAGTTTCTCCAACTATTGGTTCTCCATTGTCATTGATCCCCGTTGTGGGGACCAATGAAAACTCCCATTTGTGAGACGGACTGCTGCACAAAAGTCTGCCCCATTGTCTTTGCCTAATTTTTTTATTTAAATTACAATTAAATATTAATTCTTTTTTATTAATTAATTAATTATTGAATATTTTTGTTTGCTTAAATTTTTGTAATACAATAATATCAAAATATTTCATTTAATTATAGATTAAAAATTCTATACGAATAATTGTTATTTGAGCGAAATGTATATTTTTAGACAATGTAATTTTTTTGTTAATTAAAAAAATATATTTATTAAAAATAATTGTTATTATAGATTAAAATATATAATGTTTTGTTAATTAAAAATATATATTTATTTATGCAGAAAAATATATTTTTATATAATATATATTATAAAAAATAAATAAAAAGTATAATAATGATGAATCTTATAAGATAATCTGATGAAAATTGAAATTGTTAGAGTTAAATGAAATAATAAAAGGTGAGTTAATAAAAAGTTGGTGTGATAATTATAATGGTTTTATCCCAAAGTGGGTATAACTCCATACTCTATTTTCTGTTTGTCTCTCTTCCTCTCTAGGCCTTTCTCCCTCCCTTCTCTCTAACTAAACTGTCCATTCCTCTCCTCCTCCACCTCTCTCTCCTCCTTCACCTTCTTTCTCTTTTTCCTCCGCTATCTGACTTCTTTTTTTCTCTTCTCTCTCCTCAGTCCTCCCGCTCCTCAACTGTATCCCCTTTCGCGTCCACCGTCCTCGCTCTCTCTCGTCATCTCCACTCTTCCTCCACCTTGCACCTATATATCTGTTGGAATGGAAGTGTCCGCGATGGCGAAACCGGAACTGAAGAGAAACTCGAGACTTTATCGACGAGGCTTTTAGCATACTTGGTGTCGTAGCTTCTCAATACGTGTTTGGCAATGGCAGGGTCACTGACCACCACGAAGTTTCTGGGACCTGCAGCGAGGCAGTAAATGGGCCCGTACTTATTCATCCATTTGAACAAAGGAAGAAACAGAGCACCCCCAAGAGATCGGACACGTCATTAAGCTTTGCACTGGGTACAGGAATGCCTAAATCGTCATTCTGGGCTAGAGTTAACAAGCAAGATAGAGAGATTAGCCAGTCTGGGCTGACCCATCAGGTTTGTTTGGTAGTTTTGTTGTTGTTTGTGGAGGATTTGATGGAGAGGGAGTTTGGTTTGGGAGATAACGTGGCAAGGGAGTGTTTCGGAAGAGTGGTTTTGAGGGGTGAGAATGTGGGGATAAGAGAGATTAAGAATGTCATGGTTATTGAAGGAACTGAAGACTCTTTATTCCCTCGTGTCTAAATCAATATGTTCAATCCAAATTAAATCAACTAAATCAATTGAAAAATTTTGAGTTGTAATTGTTTTATACTTATTTTTTGTACTCACTTTATTCTCGGTTCTCATAATTTTATTAAATAATAAAAAAAATTAAAATATTTATCTTTGTTTTATTTTTATTTATATTCATAATATTTATTTTGACTTGTACTCATTTCGTTGGTGTTTTGTTCTCATTTTGTTATTGTAATCATGTTGTTCTCGATTTATACTCGCGTTATTTTTGATTTGTATATGCTTTTAACTAGTCAAAATGTGTGGTCAATTCGGGGTAAATTTTTTGACACGTGATCAACAGACGATCAAATTACTTTATTTTTTAAATATTTTATTTTATATTACTATTTTAGTATGTTTTTGACATGTATGTACTATATATGTATTTTGCTTTTTTTTTAATTGACTATTTGTGTACTTCTCCCTATCTGCTAGTATGTTAAGATTTTTTATTTAACTTATTCGATATATGTATAACTATTAAAAAAATTAATTTAAACAAATCCTAAAGCAATCAAAAGGGACAAATTATTTAACGAATAAACCAACCAACTGTAAATTAGAGTCAGAATTAATATTTAACTTTCCGATGAAATTTTAAAAATTGAAATCCATGTTTGTTCTAAAGGGATTTATAAAAAAAATTGTTTTAAATCCAGATTAAAAAACATTGTTTCAAATGGATTTTGTGAGCAATAGTAGAAATAAATCCATAAATAAGTGGCCAGATTCGACTTATTGCATGAGGACTACGTTTTCTTGTGCAGTGCTTTAGGATTTTGTTAATTTACTCCATAAATAAATAAATAAATATTATCAGCAAATTTAAAAAAAAAAGATTGTGAATTTCTTTATTGGTTGTGGTTACGTTTTTTAAAAAAAATACTACAATTTTTATTTTTAGTATTTAAATTATTAAAACTCAAACAATAATTAATGTGAATGAATTTAACTACCGGTTTAACAGATAAACAGTATAATAAAGTAGTTTCGAATTACCTACCTCGATTCCTGTGAAAGCTCGACCCAACCAGCAGCGGAAGATAAAGGTTATGATCGGTTCGATGTTGGTCTCGCGAGTAAACCACGGTCGGGTTGGCGACGGAAATGCTCGTCTGTTTCGCAGTCTAGATGCCACACGTATCGACCTCTTCATGCTACTAAAGCATGGTGGAAGGAGATGGATGGAGAGAAAGATAGATATAGAAGAAATAAGGAGGAAGAATGGTGGAGGGAAGAAATGTTCTTCCTCCCTCTCTTTTCTTTCCTTTTTTTTTTTCTTTTTCTTTTCTCTTCCTTTTTCCCACACACTCACCCTTCTCTCTTTTCCATCTCTTATTTATATGCATCCAAATGGGCTTTGCTCATTTGGCCCATTATAGGCCCAATGGGCCTTGTGAGCCCAACTCAATTGGGCTTACCAATTAGTCTCGGTTCACACCTTAACCCACCGAGTTCGATTCACCCGTCATGGGCGGACCACTTTTTCCAACATCTCTCACTCGTACATGATGGAATGGTACATCATCATGTAACATGGTTAGTACTCACATAATCATACTCGATCCTTTTGTCATACAAGCAAATAGATACCGCGACCAGCATACGATAATAGCATAATTGTTATACACCTATAAGGGATATATAACAGCTCCTTACTCAATACTGCCAGAAGACGTCTCTTGCAGAACAACTTCATTCTGTCATAATGTATGTAACAACAACACAATCTGCTGGAACATATGCCTTTCCCCTAGTTCGTAACCACACAATCGCTACTTTCGAACTTCTCGATCTCACGAAAGCTTACTCATAGTTCACACATCATGTGACAGATCAAATGAGAGCTAGCTAAGAAAACTTATGAGACTAGTGCAAATGCGTCTAGAAACAAACTTCCCCACTTACAACAGACAATCCACATAGCCAAGTTTACTTGCCCAGCTTGTCACGCTTGGTCGAATCAATTATGACCATTAACGACAAGCTAAAGTAGTCAAACTCAACTACTCGTCTTGAATGTGTTAAGGGTTCTAAGGGTAGGTATTACTGAGAACCACATGTTCACGGCAAGGTCTCACACTAGGAAAAGTGAGATCATTTTTCAATCATTTTCATCCCTATGGTCGTGTATATAGCACATATGGTAAGATCATGTGTTGTAGTATTCTTTCCTTCCTTTAAAGGAGTGCATATTTATATAACATTGTCAACACCATACAGAAGCTTCGGTTACGATGCATTTGGCCATCTAACCTTAATCCACACTGTAACAAGATTACTTCTGGTTTTAAGACATAATATACTAAAAGTCACTCAATTTCAGCATCTGATCATTTAATGATCGTCATAGAAATTCATCCTATGGCGTACGTCTTTATTCGTACAACTTTTTTTTGCCCTTTTACAATGAACTCATAACTGTAAAATGCAAGACGACCTCTTGATTATGAATGCACTCTAAGTCTCTTTCTACATTCAAAATCAACCTCATCTTAGTTCTTCCCCCAACGAATTGGAAAAACTAAGGTAAACACCCGTGTGAGTAGGTTGTTTCTCTGTCCAACATGCTTTCAGACTTAATGATAACACAAATATCAACTCTCAACATTTGTGATCGTGTATTGCTAACGATGATCTTATTAAAGATCTTATTTTAAGGGATTACACACTTTGTGTGTCATGCGGATCTTAAAAAACTTATTCCTTATAGGCTTTTATTA
>CAODLS010426309.1:0-13934 GCA_948243855.1 Flueggea neowawraea | reverse complement strand
AGGGAGGAATATGTCAATCTTCTTGTGCAATATCGATTTGTCACATCTATCTCTGAACAAGTATCTCGTTTTGCACAAGGTTTTTCTGATATTCTTTCCAATTCAAGGCTTCAGAAATTCTTTCTCCAAAGTTTAGAGCTTGAAGATCTTGACTGGATGTTATATGGAAGCGAAAAAGCTCTCTGCATAGAAGACTGGATGGCTCATACTGATTACAATGGTTACAAAGAAACTGATCCTCAGATATCCTGGTTTTGGAAGGTATGTGTTTACAGAATTTCCTTCTGATTATATCCTTCTCTGCATATACATTTTTTTCAGTATAATATTCCTTTCCTTTCATTGTTTATACTGTTAATCCTCATTGTGTATGCCATAGATAGATAGCAAGTTGTTATATATATATATATATATATATATATATATATATATATGAAGGTCAAATTACAAATCTTTTTGAGGAGAACCTGGAAAATAGGCGTGGCCGTCTTTCATGAGATATCAAATGTATACTTGTTAATATGATTGATGGTATAATGTGGATAGAACTATTAAGTCTCGGCATTTATGTTGGGTTATCTTAATAGATGATTGAACGATACAAGTTAATGTGCCAAGTCGCAGTGATTAATTTATCTTTTAACTAGAACTACTTACTGATATAGTAGTTTTTGTAACTTTCATAATTTGTATTTTTTGATTTTTTTTCCTTTCTAGTTTGTCATTGGTTGAACCCTCTTCCCCCTAATAGCTTCATGTGTAATAAGATTTTTGGATTTCCTTCTCTGATTATTCAGTTGTGTTCAAGTTTCAATCTATTTGTTAACATGTACCCTGACACCAGAAGTTCTACAGACAATATAATTGTTACAAATTCTCATGACTGATGTCTTGATTGAGCTTGAGTGTACAGGTTGTTGAAAATGTTAATGTTTAAAATATTTAAATTGTATATTATGTAGCTGAATCTGTGTTGGTTTTAAAAGATTTGATCAGAATTCATGTCTGTGTTTCTATGGACTACTATAATTATTTTTCAAGGATTTAAGGCAAAGCCCGATTCAAAATTTATTTAGTTCTCATCAATTTCTGCTGAACATGCTTTCGGAAAGTTGCTGTATTGAGTTTTACGGGTTGCTGCCAAGTTGACTATACTATGTGAATGATCCCTTGAATTGTGCCCATCACTGTTCTTTTAGGTTTTGATTCATTTTTGAAGGCTAATTTATGTTACAAGGAGAAAAGAGCTCTCATTTCATTGAAGAACCAACATTTGTTGATGAATTTAGAACACTGTCTTTGTTGTTTAAGTTTAACAATCCTTGTGAATTATGCCCATCACTGTTCTTATTGGTTTTGATTCATTTTTAGAGGATAATGGATATTATTAGGAGAAAAGACTGTCGTATGTTTAAGCAACATTTATTAATGAACTTAAATTTGGTTGTGTTGTGAGAATTATCATCTTTAACCTTTTACCTTTTTAGATTATCTCATTTTGAGTAAAATGTGGTGGATGGAAGATCCATGTATTGGGAGAGTGGTCGTATTGAGGGAGTAAACTGTGGAATTTTTGAAAGGTTTATTTTTGCTGAATTTTGTTTTATTGGGGGATCTGAGTATTAATTATTAGTTTGTCTGATTTAGAAATGTGTGGCACTAACTTAGGATTTTCTATGATCATGTTTCTGGTGCTCTTCGTTATTTGCAATAGGTTTATACATAAACCATTGATACATTCATTCAAGGACAATGGTGAATTTGCTATGTCGGAAATTTATGTAAAATCGTAACTTTGACAAAAGAAGAGCCTGATAAAGAGGCGGAATATCCTATTGCAAGCTCAGGAATGATGTCTAGAATTTTTGGAGAAGCTATACCTGGCCTCCACTTTCAATATTGAGCCTTTGATTTATATTGTTTAAAAGCATGGTTGAGATGAGATGCTGTGAAATGAAATTAGGAATTCCAAAATGTAGCAAGAGTTTTACATGGCCGTGACTTCAGATGATTATGATTAGCAAAAAGTTTACATGGCAGTTTGTGTGACTTGGGTCAAAGTGGCCTATAAGGTTAGCAAGTTCTTGCTGTGCAACGGATTTGAGGAATCGTAAAATATATAATGGTTCATTATTCAGTTCTTGAATTGGATGTGGTGAATGCAAAGATACATTGGAGAAGGCTTAATACATAATTTACCCTTTCAACTTGCATGTTTTCTCCTTCTGTCACCCTAAACTTTTTGAGTGTTTAATTTACCCCCTGAATTTGTTAAAATCCTCTCAACTAAGGTTTTTTTTCAATGTGTTTGAATATTAAAATCCTCCAGTTTACCTTCAAATTATCACTCTTAAACGTAGAAAGTCAAAAAAAAAAAAGAAGCCCGTAATAAACTCTTGATGAATTAAAAAAATTAATAAATTGCCCAGTTTAATCAAGTTTAAGGGGTAATTAAGACACTTAAAGTAAGTTCAGGGGGTAGTTGAGACAGTTTAAACAAATTTAGGGGGTACGTTGAATGCTCGAAAAGTTCAGGATGATAATAAAAGAAACCGTGCAACTTTGGGGGGTAAGTTATGTATTAGTCCATTGGAGAATGCAAGTTGGCGAGTGTCCTCCTGTCTTTTTCTGAAACCACGCTTGCTAAATCTTTGTTCTAGAGGGAACTAACAAGTTTTTAGAAAACCCTCAATGGAGTAGGCTTTGTTTTGTGCATTTCTGAATTGGAAGGGGGAGAAAACATACGGTTGAGGTTTCTTTTTTCTTTTTGCCAAATACGGTTGAGGGTTTTTGTTTTTAAAAGATGGAAGCCTTTTATGTGTTCTGGAAACAGCTTCATTTGTTATGCTATCCCCTACTCCTCGTTCCTTGGTTTTGTCATTTGTTCCTAAATTTTGAACTCATGGTGTACTTTTCAGATTTCAATTTCGTATCATGGGATACATTGCTGTGGTGAGTGCAAGAATTACTGAGATGGATTGAATTCAGTGAGGGAATCTGAAGAGGGAAGGTGTAGTTGCTGCCCTGAGAGTGAAAAAGAAGGTCCTGATTGATTGTTTCCATGGTGTTAGATTCACTGGTTGAATCCTTAGATCAAGTTAATAGTGTCATTGATCATTTAAACCATTCTTGATAGGAGTCAGATTTCTGGATGCTTGACAGGACTTACTACTATATCTAATTTTGAACAGAGTAAAATGACCTAGCAACTTTCCTTTATATTAGTTTGAATTATGATCAGTGATGTTGTGAATCTGATCATTTTAAATTGTCATAATAAAGTGAGTCTGCAGGTAAATTTGACCAAATATTAGTCAATATGGAGATCACATTTTTCATTTGTGTTTGACTGCGAAGCTCTGTAAAAGCAGAAACATTGATATATTATAATTTGCTGTTACATTTAATTTTTTTGTTGTTCGAATTCGTGCAGATTATTGGTGGAATGTCCCCCGAGCAGAGAAAGATTCTGCTTTTCTTTTGGACCTCGGTGAAGTACCTACCCATTGAGGGTTTCCGTGGCTTGGCTTCTCGGCTTTATATCTACAGGTCTTCGGAGACACATGATTGTCTGCCTTCATCTCACACATGCTTTTACAGGTTGTGCTTCCCGCCCTATCCCTCTTTTGCTGTCATGCAAGACCGTCTTCGCGTCATTACGCAAGAGCATGTCGGCTGCAGCTTTGGTACATTGTGAAATAATAGGTATATTGCTTTTGGGGTAAAAAGGGTTTAACTGCACATCAAAAGATTTGTAATCAGGTTGTACAGATAGGGACAATGTTATCAGTTTTTATTAGACTATGTAAGGCGTCATAGTTATTTATGTTACCTCGATGAAGGCTGAGATGTCGTTGCACTTTTTGTCAACTGTTTAAATAGGTATATATAATATATAGCTTAAATAATGCAGGATACCGGGGGCATGAAGGAAGAATATTTTTATGCTCTTATAAACTTCATTAACTAGTAAGAGTAGCAGCTGTCTTTGATGGCATGTAATTATACAGATCATGCAATGACATCCGAATCCATAGAAAGGTTATTCCTCTCTCTCTCTCTCTCTCTCTCTCTGCTCTCTGATGCAGGAGTATATATATTCAAGAATAGGATTTTATTGAGTTTTCCTTATATCTCTGTTCATTTTTGAGCTGTGTTTGTTTTCTGTGGAAATTGAATTATGTGAACCATTGCAAGTTCTATGATGAACTGTTGCAATATGCCTTTGCATCGGGAAAAATACATCGGTTAGTGAATTACTGCATAAAGTCTATTGAGACGGTTTTTCTTAATCTTTGCAGTAGTAAAGGCCTTTTATGTTGTAGTGTATATTTGATGAATTTGGTTATAGACTCACGCTTTGTGCTACATCAGATGAGAGGAAAACATAGCATTTTGCATTTTGAGAACATGTCATTACTCATTATCTTGTCATATGGCATTAACTAGACCTTGATTGAGAAAAAAGTCCCAAGTTTAGGGTTTTCAATTTGGATACCCAATAATTACCTCCTTGTGATTTGGGGATTTGAACTTTTTCCTTAATTCTATGTTGTACATATATTGTCTAGATTACAAGTTGTAAAATTAGGGTTGCATTTGGATTTGGGAGGTTTAATAATTGTGGTAGGTAATAGTGTGTCACCATAACTTGATGTCTTGGCTCCTTTGTTTTAAAGGGATGATGCGGGCCTCCATATTCCTACATGAACGGCGGTTCTGTTTGCTAGGAAGCTGCAAGAATTTCCCAATCGATCCAAACAGAGTCCTATCACTTCACAACCCGACCAAAGTTATCCTCATCGTTTGTGAATTATCACGTTGGGATTTATCTGTTCGCATGTTTGTATCCAAAAGATTGTGAATTAATAGAGGTAATTGTGAATGATCCCTATTATCAATTTGGTTTAGTGATCGGAAGTCTTTTAGCTGTCAGATTTTAATTAAAGGTAATTGTGTGTTTTTTTCTTTTTGAATCGTCACAGAATTATTATTACAATTCTGCGATGTCGTAAATAATGTAGCGCAAACGGCTTTTGATTTAAGGCAAAGTTCAATTGTTAGAATTGAATTCAATCTTTTAAATATGTTCTAGGTATAATTGAGTTTCAGTCTCATCCTATTTTAACTTAAAAATAATTCCGGTGATCATATACTTATATAAGAAAAAAAAAACTAGGCATCACATCTAGATTTAACCAAAAATTAAGTTTTCATAAAAAACATTTCACGTCCGATTGCTTAAATTGACTTTAAAAACTTATAGAATATGTTGAGAAAATGCTCTCTTCAATACGTATATATATAAGAAAGAAAGAAAAATAAACAGTCGGATTAATGAGTAAAACTATTTTGATTATGATTAAGAAATCAACGCTTCAACCTTCTGAATTTTAATAATATTTTAATATCATTAAATTATAAGTTAAATCTCAAAATAAAATTACTTAATTTTCACCGAATAACCATGCATTTATTGTAGACTAGTGAAATTGGAATTGTCTAAAATTTGTGAATTTAATAAATATAAAAAATGCAAAAAATAAAATTAATTAAAAAGCCGAAGCAAAATATAGGAATATTATTATTACTATGATAATAATAATAATATGCTAGACATCATTAGATCGTCACATCACACCACACCACACCAAAATGGAATCCACAAACGCCCATGCCATCCTAGTTTATAAAATTATATATCCACGTGGCGAGTATGCTGACGTGGATCCAATTACAAATGTAACGACTCCAGCTTCCACATTTTCAGATCTCATCCAATTACTTTTAATCACAAAAATACTTTCAAAAATCATAAAAAAAGAAAAAGAAAACTAAAATCAAAATAGACCCCACTGGTAATTCATTCATTCCTCAGTTTTCTCAACTGGAACTTCTTCAGCTTCAGCTGCTTTCTCCTCTTTCACTTCTTCAGCTGCCTTTTCCTCTTTCCCTTCTTCACTTTTCTCTCCTTTGGCTTCCTCAGCAGCCGGCTCTTCAGCCACTGGCTCGGCTGCTTTGGGTTCTTCAGGGGCTGCAGGCTCTTGTGCTTTGGGTTCTTTAGGGGCTGCAGACTCTTCTGATTTGGGTTCTTCAGGGGCTGCGGGCTCTTCTGCTTTTTGTTCTTCAACCTTATCAGCTGCTTCTGCTGCTTCAGCTGGTTGTTCTGGAGCAGTTTCTTTGGGTTTCTCTGTGGCCGCAGTGGCGGCGGCTTCAGCTTCTTCTTCCTTTGGCTCTTCTTTTACCGGTTCGGGTTCAGTTGCTGGTGCAACTTCTTTCTCGGGTGTTTCTTCAGTTGGCTTGGTCACCTCTAGTGTCTCTTTTTCTGGCAAAAGTGATGGAGTTGTTCCCACCTGTCATCAACAATCAAACTTTCAGATTTAATGTCATCTATTCATGATCAATAATCACATATATATAGTCGATCCAATCGACCTATCCGCAAAAGGGTTTATGATCAAATGATCAAAAATGATATTATGTCATTATGTAAAGGAAAATGATAATAATTATAACCTCAACTATTAAAAAGGATTCAATTAACAGAAGGTTTGTGTTAAAAGCCTATATGGTATGAACAGGCTTTTTGAAAGATCATAAAAGGTGGTGTCTCAAGTCAGTTGCAAAAAATGGTGGCTTATTGTTTTGTTCCATGACTGGATAATCACAGAAATGTAATTGATCAGATTCAGATTAACTTGATTCATCAAATCATTGTTAGTTTGATCTAAAACATTCTTTGATGATCATTATGGAAACAGATCAAATATATTTTGACATGCAACAACTTGATAGAAATAAACAAAATACTATAAATGAGTAGCTGATCTGTATATCGATCAGTGGAGTTTGATTGAAGGAAACCCATATTCTAAAATCATCAAGAACAGAATTGATCAGAACATATATAGAAATTACCGCAACACTGGCCATATTGGGAAAGTTGAGGAAACCTGAAGAGAAGTTGGGAAGAAAAGAGACTGAAAGAGTGGATGGTTGCTAGAAAGTTTGCTTGTTGGTGGTGAAGTAGTGAAGAGATGATTAATGTGAGAGGTATTTATAGGAGATTAGCTTCATAAACAAAGAGAGCATTTGAAGAATCTTTTCAATTTGACACCTCACCTCACTGACACAGTGGACAGCACTACCATGCCTAGTTGTAATTTTCTTTCTTTTTCTAAAAAAGATAACTTTCTTCAGTTTGATTAATTATTTTTTAAGGGTCTCGTAGCCTTCTAATTACTTTTTTCATATTTATTCTTACTTTATGTAATTTTTATTTGAAGATTGAAATATTGTATGAATAAAGTATGAATATAATATAATCCCATATATAACGAGTGAACTGATTGTTATTGGTTTTATATCAAACTAATTTTAGTCCCCAGACATTGTCTCCGATATTATAACTCTGTTTTTATTTTTTTATAAATATTTGAGATTATAATAAAATTTGTTTCAAATCAAAAAATTATAAAAATATAAGAATTAAAACCGAAGTTCTCATAAGATTTGTTTCTATATTTGCTTATTTTCTTAATAAAGAAAGTGAATATTGACCAAAATATTGAATATCTTAATGAGAACTGTCACATGTCATGCAATTAAAATATTAAATGTCAAAATAATATATTGTAAAATGTCAGATTATTATGAAAGTGTATTCGACTTTTATATATTATATAGATGGAAAATATGCCTAGGTTTGAGGCAAAACAAGTTTTGTTGTTTCAACTAATTAAATCAGATTACTAAACTGTTTTTACCAGTTTATTATATTACCCTTAAAAAGTGTATTAAAATCGATGCAGTTTTAAGTTGGAACGAGAAAATTTGCCTCAATTAAGACATTAAACATTATTTTATATAAAAAATATAAAGATCTTATAGCCAGCAAGCATCATAGCTCGTAATGTATTAGCAATGGTGGAGGCCGTTTGTGTCGTCAGCATCATATCTCCCTTATTAAGTGGCCTCCTCTGTGTTTTGTTGGGCAGGGCTCGTAGGTGATCGATTATATCATTCCTTCATGTTCTTCCATTTATGATTTGCCTCTAATTTCGGTAATATATTTCATTAATCATCATTGAAATTTAATTTTATGATATATGAAGAATTATAATACTAGCTTTTATCATATGATAAAATATAGAAATAGTACTATTAACGTAATCTACAACATCACATGACATCCGAAATATTTTTAGACAACGAGTACAAAGCATCACTTGCCATTTGAGAATATCAAGAGCCACCATATGCTAATGTACACTATTTCTTTGTTTATTTGCTCTAGATGCCAAATGTTGTTCTTAAATTTACATAAATAACAAATATCTAAATGTCTCTTTGTGTGAATTATAATTCGAAAAATTTTGTAGAGGTACAATGTTTCATCTTATAAAATCCATGGATTCAAAAATGCTTGTTAATGTGTTTGCTTGATATTGAAATTCCACATGGCATACCATAATTTTACTCAAACGTATTAATGTTTTACAAGTTTATTAGACCTATTATTTTCGTGTACCAATAAAATTTCAAAAGGATATAATTATATCAAAATTATTCTTGCTGTACATGTGAACATAAATATTGACATTGTTTTGGATAGGTCAATTTATATAATTTAATCGGAAATCCCAAACTTTTTAACATTTGAGTTCATTTCAATATCAATAAATTATAAGTTTATCTATACATAAATATTGATATAATTAAATATTTTTACTAGATTAAATAAAATAACAAAAATAGTAACTAAAATTCAATCACTTGTTTAATTGGCGGCATTTAATATTGATGTACATATGGACGTGCCAAACAAAAGCCAACAACGGGGTCTAGGACGGTGCCTAAAGTGGGACCATGGAGCCTAATTTGGGGCCACGGAATCACCATCCGTGATCATTACCGTTCAAATGGCCACCCATTTGGGACCTACAACAAAATGAAAATAAATCAAATCAAGCCATAAATTAGAGTTAATTTCACTAGTGGTACCTGAACTTTATATTTTGTTACGTTAAACTCCTCAAAGTCCAATCTATTACAAGCAAGTACCTAAACTTCCTTAATAAGGACCACGGAAGCAGTTGTTACAAGACACGTCAGTTGTCGATCTGGAATAAAAGTGGGCTTGCTGACGGGGAAAAATGGGACAACTCAGAGGACCATGAGTGAAATTAAATCCCATTTCAACGCCACTGCTTTAAACGCGAACAACCTCCTCTCTCTCTCTCTCTCTCTAGTGTAGCACCAGAAAGAAATGGCGGCATTTGAGCTAGCGCCACCTGGAGACGCCAAGGCTGACGAGAAGATCTTCAGGACTAAGTAAGCTCAGCGCCACACTGTCGACAAAGGAGCCGGTCACAGACAAGGTTTTCTTTTTTCCTTCCTTCTTTTTAATTTAATTTTATGCGTTGATTTGTAGAAATCGAAAATGAGGATTTTTTTTGCTTTTGTTGTTAAATTAATTAAAAATTTTGTTGATTAATTGTTTTTACTAAACAAATCCTTTGTTTTCAGAAAATAAAAATTAGAAAACTTATGGAAAATGTTGTTTGAAATTTTCATAAATTTAGTAACGGTATGTTTGATATGAAATGAATATATATTTCATTTTATTTGCAAATAAAATGAAATAAAATCAACAAAAAAATAGATTTATAAATGAATTTCATTGTTTGGTATGATATATATTAAAATTTTAATTTTTTAATTTGTAAATAAATTCTTTATTTGGTATGATTTAAGAATTAGAATTATTTGTACATTGTGACTAAAATACCCTTACATTTACAATACTAATCAAAATTATGACAACAATATTATAACAAAAATTTATTTGTTGAATATTTAAATAATTATTTAATATATATTTAATATTAAATAATTAAATGTATTTTTAAAATATTTATACATTATTTTAAATTGAGAGAGGGAGGGAGGGAGGGAGGGAGGGAGAGAGAGAGAGAGGAGGAGGAGGAGGGAGGGAGAGAGAGAGAGAGAAAATTGGCCAAAAGAAAAATGACATAGAATTCATTTGCAAATAACATCTATTTAGTTTAAATTTGTAAATAAATAATTTTAACTTATTTCTAATTTCTTCATTTGCAATTTTTGGATTTGATTTTTTTTTTTTAAAAACAAACCAAAAACCAAAATTTAGATTTGCAAATGAATTCCTTAAAATTTAAAGGAATTCATTTATACTAAACACTATGTAAAGGATTCTCTGTTTTCTAATTCAGAGAGCAATTTGGTGGAAAACTTGAATCATTTTGTTGCACAGAAGGCATTATATGCAGTATTTGTTTTAACACTATATTGCATAAACTTAATTTTGGCAATTCATGCCAGGTAAACTGGAGTTTTCATCGCTTGTTGCCATAGCTCCATGCAACTTTGATGCTTCCAGGAGCTATTACTCTATTTTTTTTTTCTTTGGTTAAAAAAAAAGGTGGCAGCTGATTATTGGCTTTCTATGTTTCCTAGTTGAGATCAAATGTTTGCAGGACCCAATTTAAATGGTCTTTTTGGAAGGCAATCTGGAACGACCCCTGGATATTCTTACTCTGCTGCTAATAAGAACATGGATGTGGTTTGGGGAGAGAACACATTGTACGATTATTTGGTCAACCCGAAGAAGGTATGACTTGTTCTAATTTTTGGGAGGACATGTCATTCTGTGCTGCTTTTTGGCTCTTTATTTGCAAATTTATTTTTGTTGTTTAGCGTGAGAAGTGTGCCTTATAATTATATCAGCAATGCATCACTGTGTTTTCTTGAATGAACACGACTAATGGGTCTTATTGAAACAATTAAGGAAGTTCAGGTACTTCTTTGTAACAGATTAGACTTTCAAGAATTTGTCGTAATAAAATACAAAATTCAAGTGCCATGAGTGAAATTAACTCCATAAATTACAACGTCTGTTAGGTCAAATGGACAAGAGTTCCGATCTTTTAACCAGCCATTCCCCCAAGTTTAAATTTTTGTGGAACTTACAGTCTTATAATTGAGATAAGCAGTGATAAGAGAGCCACTCTCTTTATACACCTCTGCAGTATCCCATAAAAAAAAAAGTTCAGTCATAAATTTATAGCTATCTTTTTCTTGCTTTCTTTCTCACTGTTTTAGCCCAAGTTGTTCACCTTGTGCACTGCTTTGGGAACCGCCGTTCCTAAAGATGAATCCCTTGTAGGGCCCTCTGTTCTTCTTTTCCAGATTGGACTCTCGTGGTTTGGGATCCACTTTCAGCCGTCTGATTTGCCACGCCTGATCACACTCATCCCTCTGATCATGTCCTCACTTATTGCCACACCACCCTTTTCATTTTCAATGACCTTAAAAAAGAATCCGAAAATTAATTAACAATCTCTATTTTTTATTAGGTAGAAAAATACTGGTGTCTTGACGAAGATAATTTTTTTTTTGTTTTAACTAGATTAATTTATACACGGACTATCAAAACACTAAGTATGGCCCTTTTTAGATTGTTGTTATAGGGTAGAGATGATGATTTTTCACCCTACACAATTACATAATATAACACAATATATGCTTGAGAGTATTTGAGTTTGGTATAAATGTAACTGAATCGTAAACAGATTAAGATATTTATGACACATTAAAAAACATGTCATGAACACAATAACAAGCTCAATACGTTGAACTTAGTTGTGTAAACATATCAAGTGTTAACACAACTTGATTAAGATCTGTGAAATACTCACTCAATAAATTGGTAGTATTGTAATTTTATTATTTACTTAATAAACCATAGACCGAAATCCAACCATAATCCATATCCCACAATTTGGCACTTCGATATGAAAATTTTAGTGCTAATTACACAATATCCCACATTTAACCATGAAATTCTCATGTATGCCACTGAAGTTTCCAAATATCAAGAGCGTCACACTATAAGTTCTTTAATATTACGAACAACATCTGTTGAACCAAGGGTGATCAATATTTATACCCTTTTGTGTTTTGGTGATGAACAAAATTGGATTTTGATTCTTAATCATTTTGTCACTAACGTTGTAAGATAACTCGAGTAAAAGAATCAACAACTCGAGTAAGAAAGATGTCCAAAAGCTGCGAATCAAGTGCTACAACTCGAGTAAGAATATGCATACTCGAGTTGCTCAAATGCCATACAACTCGAGTTAAATAAAGGATAACTCGAGTTAAATGAAGGCCAAATCAAGTTAAATAATAGATAACTAGAGTTAAAATAATGATAACTTGAGTTAAATAGCCTGGACAAAATTTAACTCGAGTAAACACTTCTATAACTCGAGTTAGACCTTGGAAGCGAAACCTGACACAACTAATAATCAAATGTCGATGTTCCAATGGTTAGAAGACATGGATAACTCGAGTTAGCATGAAAAATAACTCGGGTTACACATTTCAGAGGTCATCTTCTACAAAGGATAACTCGAATAAGAGGAAAGACTAACTCGAGTTAAAGGCTATGTCAGAGCATTAAATGAAGGGTTGCTTTATCTCACAACGGCTACATTCAATCCTCCAACGACCATATTGACTTGAAAATCTATAAATAGCCTCAAGACACATTAGAGAAGTTGTTCTTCACTTGCAAACATCTTACAACAACATCAAGTTTTCTCTTGCTCAAACTTGCAAATCATTCACACACCTCTCAAGAGTGACTTTCACTTGCAAATTTATTATTTTTAAGAGTGTTCATTATTGATTTTGTTCTTCATTTTCAATCTTATCATTGTATTAGAGAGATGAATAATTTTCTTGTTTGTTTAGAAAACAAGGGTTGTATTGATAGAGGTTTAATCTTGCAACCATTGAAGCAAGAGGTTGTCTTGGTTTAATCTTGCATCCATTGAAGTAAGAGTTTGTAGAGGTTTAATCTTGCACCCTTTGAAGCAAGAGATATAGTGGATTCAAAATCTCAAGGGGAAACTTGAGGAGTGGACGTAGAATAAGAGGGTCGAACCACGATAAATATTGGCTTTGATTTCTCTCATTCTCTCTTTATATTTATTGTTTGTGTGTATTGGATAAATTGTTCTTACTTTACTTTTGCTTATCTTGAATATTTTGATAATTGTAAAAATATTTTTAAACAAGTTTTGAAAGTCAAAAATCCAATTCAACCCCCCTCTTGGATTGCCATTTCGGGCCAACAATTAGTATCAGAGTTAGTGCTCATTTATTCTAAGGTTTAACAACCTAGAGGGAAAGATCCCAAATGACATCCATGTATGATATTTCTAGATATGAGAGTTAACCTATTAACCGAGCTCCTTTCTTTGATGGTAGTGACTACTTGTATTGGAAGATAAGGATGATGGTGTTCTTAAAGTTAGAAAGCTTCGATGTTTGGGAAATCGTTGATGAAGGACCATTTGTTCCAACCAAGATGGTTAATGACGATAAAGTTGAAAAGCAAAAGGATGAATGGAGTGATTCAGACAAGAAAATTATTTCCTTCAATCACAAAGCCATACACATCCTCTTTTGTGTACTTAGTAGAGATCAATTAAACAAAGTGCAACAATGCCAAAATGCTCATGAAATTTAACATACTCTTGAAGTGACCTATGAAGGAACAAATCAAGTCAAGGAGAACAAAGTCTCCCTTCTTGTTCATAAATACGAATTATTCAAAATGGACGAAGGATTCAAGCCATGTTCGACCGCTTCAACGATATCATCAACGGTCTCAAAGCTCTTGGAAAATCTTATACATATTCTGAGCTTGTGAGAAAAATTTTGAGGTCTGTTCCAAAGTCTTGGGCTCCTATCAAGAATGCTATTCAAGAAGCCAAAGACTTGTCCTCTCTTCCATTAGAGGAATTGCTTGGTTCCCTACTCACACATGAAATGAGTATGGAAGAAGAAGATGATGAAGGTAAGAAGAAGAAGAAGAAGAAGAA
>CAODLS010426243.1:0-19663 GCA_948243855.1 Flueggea neowawraea | reverse complement strand
TACGAGACGAACCCTCTGTGAGAGTCGGCCCATCTCGCACAAGCCTCATAAAACATAAAATCTATCTATTTAATTATTCATAAAATATTTTCAGTAAAGCATTGGAGGAAAATCATATACATTTATATGAAATAATATTTATCAAAATATAATATATGCAAAACATTTACAAAGCGAACTAGTCGCAAATCCATATACAAAAGTAAAACACAGACCCCATAACCCAACAATATCTCGGATGTGAGGCTTTAATACAAATGAAGTAGCCCGACCAAGATGCACTACTAACCAAAACGTCAATATCTCACAGGGCGTAGATGCAAAATGCTGCCGAGTCCAGTCAATCTGTAAAATAGAAATAAGACAACACAGAAAAACAAAGAGGTCAAACCTAGTGAGTGAGGGACAACACTCCAGATTGCCTCATACGTATCTCATAAAGATTGGTTTGAAAACCATTTGAAAATTATCACATGCAGTATACGATAGGCATACACATATACACACTATATACATAGCATGACTGTCAAGAAAACGTTTACACAAAAAACAAACATATACAAGTTGGTAAAATACTATCAATAGTATTATGTTTTCCTGAAAACATAATTTTCTTATCATGGGACCATAGAAAATCGTGGTGTGGTCTATTTCACTCTCCCACTGTATAATGATCGTACACTCTGCCACTGATCCATAATCCAATCATGTACTGGGCCAGGGTAACATGGCTACTGTCTACCTCGATAGCTAGGTCATAACATGCATTGGTATACCAAAGGCTACGTACCCCGTAGCGAAGGTGTCCCACAATCAAAACCATGCATATCTCATAGTCAAAATATGTAAAAAAACATATATATCAATATATATATGTAACTTTCTTAAAAAACAAAGCCGTGAATATTTATTCACATAATCCTTTTTCATATAATTAACCAATCCTTAGATTAGTCAAGTTCACAATTATGTGATAATACATAAAAAAAACATACTATACAGTTTCGAGACACAACCTATGTGTTAGAAGCTGTTATCCACTCACCTGGATGCCCCAAGCTCTAGGAATCCAATCAAAGACAGCTAGTGGGTGGCTGCTGGTGCTGACAAGCACAAGATGATGTAAAAAAATACAATATAATAATCATCAAATATGATACTGTGACCTTAATGAATGCATGAGTGCAATGCAATCCATATGCCGAACTCCCAAACGAACTATTCCCAACTAACCAAACACTCTCAAGTGCTCTAAACATCCTTTAAAACATGAATCTAATATCCTATGTATCAAAACATACCATAATCATTGAGAATCAACGTTCTCAATTTCGGATCAATTGTACCTCAAGGTACAAAGCATCAAATCCATCCAAACCAACCATGATTATGGTATCTCTAACTCATATTCATCAATATATAATAAAAACCGACTCCAAATAACTCTGTAATCCATGAGAATCCAAACCCTAGCTCGGATTACACCCATATCACACAACCACAAAAACTCCCAAAACCAAAGCTAAAATCTATTAATTTCAACCTCCATCAATCATAACCTAGCATCAGACAAGCTCCAATCCATTAGAAGCACAGAAGTCAAAAAAATCCAAAAATCTTAGCTCAATCCCTAGATGAGTGATCCGTGATCAAAATCAAGTAAAATGAAGGATCAAAGAGTAATTCTTACCTTAAAG
The DNA here is from genome assembly GCA_948243855.1 of Flueggea neowawraea. Classification (NCBI taxonomy): domain Eukaryota; kingdom Viridiplantae; phylum Streptophyta; class Magnoliopsida; order Malpighiales; family Phyllanthaceae; genus Flueggea; species Flueggea neowawraea. The sequence goes on along the minus strand of CAODLS010426243.1, from coordinate 17,966 downwards.
ATCCAAGAAGAACCAAAGAAAAACAAGAGAAGGAAAGAAAATGGAAAGAGATGATTGAAAGAGTGATTTCAGTGGTGAAGAGTGAGTTATGACGGAAAAGAACAACAGAAGGTATTTATAGCCTCACACAACTGACATGCCACGTTGCACTCACAACCTTCCAGAAAGCATGCATCTACGTGTGTAGTACTCCTTCTACGCGAGTAGTTTTGTCCTCTACGTGGGTTGTACCGTCCTCAACGCACGCAGACGTGCTGAGCTGATGATTTCTCATCCTCATAACCAAGATCAACGCACGCTCTACCATATACAATGCACGTAGTTCTTTCCTCACACTCTCGGTGCACGTTCCAGGGACGTTCAACGCACACTGAACTTCTCCAACGCACATAGATGTGTTGAGGCATATCCACGACCCATCTCAAACGTTGAACAACGTACGTAAAACTCCTTATATATGCACGTAGATGACCTCCAAAATCTCCAATGCATGCAGAACTCAGGTTGGACGCTTTCAACCTAGATCAAACCTTAAAAATCAAGATTTTTCACATCCCGAACACCCCAAAACTAGATGGAATGCTACAGTACTCCGACTGTAAAAGTACGAGATATTACATACTTCCCCCCTCAAAAGAAATTTATCCTCAAATTTTGAAACAAATAAAATCATACTAAGATCAATACTAACCTCTTCAATCAGAATTGCCCAGCTAACTCTCAACTAGCTAGCCATCATGCAATCATGCAAAAACAAATATGCATAAACAAAATGCACAAATAAATATGCAAAGACAGAAATGAAGGCACTGGCCTAGGAATTAGCAGAGACAAATAAATGCTGATATTTGCGTCGTATCTCATCCTCAGACTCTCAAGTAGCCTCCTCAACAGAATGATGTCTCCATAACACTTTTACTGATGTTATCTCCTTGTTCTGCAACCTTTTAACTTGTCGATCGACAATCCTTAAGGGATCCTCCTCATAAGATAAATCAGATTGGATCTAAACAGACTGAGGTGTCAAAACGTGAGATGGATCAGGAAAATATTTCCTCAAAAGTGATATATGGAACACCGGATGAACAAAAGCAAACTGAGGCGGCAATGCCAACTCATACGCAACAGACCCTACACGACCAATGATCTCAAATGGACCAATATCTATCGGACTCAACTTGCCCTTTTTTCCCAAATCTCATCACACCCTTCATCGGTGAGATCTTGAGAAATACATGGTCTCCAATTTCAAATTCTAGATGCTTACGCTTTGGGTCTGCGTAACTCTTTTGTCGACTATGAGCTGTCTAGATCCTCTGCTGGATCATCCTGACTTTCTCAGTAATCTCCAAAATAATATTTGGTTCCAGTGGCTCTTTCTCTCCGACCTCTGCCCAACATAAGGGAGATCTATATTTCTTACCATATAATGCCTCGTAAGGTGTTATTCTGATACTCGAATGGTACAAGTTATTATACGCAAATTCAATCAATGGCAAGTGAGAATTCCAACTCCTACCAAAATTCATAGTGCACGCTCTCAACATATCTTCCAAAGTATGAATCATACGCTCGGACTGACCATCAATCTGCAGATGAAATGTCATACTGAAATCCAATCGAGTACCTAATTGCTCCTGTAGTTTATGTCAAAACTGTGACGTAAACTGAGGCTCTCTATCCGACACTATAGAGATTGACACACCATGTAAACATACAATTCAATCAACGTATAACTTCGCTAATCGTGTTTCTCCATATGTTGTCTTAACATGTAAGAAATGTGTCAATTTCGTCAATCGGTCCACGATCACCCAAATAAAATCATATCCTGAAGATGTTCTCGGTAATCCAACCACAAAATCCATCGTGATACGATCCCACTTCCACTCCACAAGAGACAATTGTTATAACAATCCAGAAGGACGTTGGTGCTTAAATTTAACTTGCTGACAGGTCAAACACCGGCTAACAAAATCATCTATGTCTTTCTTCATTCATGGCCACCAATAGGACCCTTGAAGATCTTAATACATCTTAATGTACCATGGATGTACAGAATATGTAGCGTTGTGGCCCTCGGTCAAAATCTCCTCACGTAATCCACTAGAAGATGGTACGAACAACCGCAACCCAAACCACAACGCTCCCAAATTATCAACAATAAATCCAGGTACACCAGATGATCTAACTTTCTCGATCAGACTCTGTATCTCAGAATCCTCCTTCTGGGACTCCCGAATCTGATCCAACAAAATAGGTCTCGTCTCAACATGACCCAACAAAGCATCAGAGTCATCAAATTGTAACTTCACTCCGTCTTCCATCAACTTTTGCAACTAAGACACCGTTGGTCGCCTCTCTACTACGATGTGAGCTAAACTCCCCATCGACTTCCTACTCCAGCCACGACGTTCGCCTTGTTAGGATGATATAATATAGTACAATTATAATTATTTGGCAACTCAAGCCAACGTATCTGCCTCATGTTCAGGTCCCATTGTCCAAAAATATAATTCAAACTTTTATGATCAGTGAAGATCTCAAAAGTCTCTCCATATAGGTAATGCCTCCAGCTCTTAAGTGCAAATACAACTGCAGCTAATTCTAAGTCATGTGTCGGATAATTTTGCTCATGCCTCTTAAGTTGTGTCAAAGCATATGCAATCACTTTTCCATGTTGCATCAACACACAACCCAATCCCACTCTCGAGGCATCACTGCAAACCCTCTGGAACCTAATGGCAAAACCAATATTGGTGCGCTTGTCAAACATTCCTTAAACTTCTGAAAACTCTCCTCGCACCTATTAGACCAAATAAATTGAATTCCATTTTGTGTCAACTGAGTCATAGGAGCTGCAATCCTAGAGAAATCCTAGATAAACCTCCTATAATACCCAGTCATGCCAAGAAAACTCTGTATCTCCGTAACGGTCTTATGTCTCTCCCAATGAAGTATTGCCTCAATTTTCTTCAGATGCACAATGATCTCATCTTTAGACACTACGTGTCCTAAAAATGTCACCTGACCAAACCAGAACTCGCACATTGAGAACTTTGCATACAGTTGATACTATTGAAAAGTCTGCAAGACTGACCTTAAGTGATCCTCGTGTTCTTCTCTGCTCATCGAGTACACCAGAATATCATCGATGAATACTATAACAAATTGATAGAAGTATGGTCTAAACACTATGTTCATCATATCCATGAATGTCGCTGGTGCGTTAGTCAACCCAAACGACATTACTAGGAACTCATAGTGTCCATACTTAGTCCGAAAAGTTGTCTTCAAAATATCCTCACTCCTAACTCTCAGCTGATGATATCTCGATCTCAAATTAATCTTAGAAAATCATTGCGCTCCCTACAGCTGGTCAAATAGATAGTCTATCCTCGGCAGTGGATATCGATTCTTCACTGTCACCTTATTCAACTGTCGGTAATCAATACACATCCGAAGGCTCCCATCCTTCTTCTTAACAAATAACACTGGAGAACCCCAAGTTGAGACACTAGGTCTGATAAATCCTTTATCCAACAGTTCTCTTAGCTGGTTCTCCAGTTCTTTCAATTCAGCTGGAGCCATCCGATATGGTGGAATCTATATCGGATCGTACTAGGCTATACCTCAATAGCAAATTCAACCTTTCGCTCAGGAGGTAGTCCCGGTAAATCTTCAAGAAATACATCAGAGAACTCTCGTATCGTAGGTATGTCCTCCAACTTCAATCCTGAACTAACCGGCTCTGTAAGTACAAAAGCTAGGTATGCCTCACAGCCATGACGAATCATCTTTTCAGCTCTAACGGCTGACACATACCCTCGTACAATGCTGTCACACTCATCTTGATAACAAAATTCACTCTGACATGGCGGTCGAAAACATACTCTCTACACAAAACAGTGTAAGGTAGCGTGCCAAGTCGAAAGCCAATCCATACCAAGTATAACATCGAACTCCCCGATGTCCAATAAAATCAGATCAGTTGTCAACTCGTGTCCCTAAAAAATAATCAAACAACCTCGGACTCCAGATTCAGTTAGCATCTTACTACCCAAAGGTGAAGATATTTCTAACAAAGAGTCCAACTGACTCAAAACTAACCCTGCTCGCTCTACAAAATATGGCGTAAGAAACGAATGCGATGCACCAGAATCAAATAACGTATATGCCAAAATACCAGAGACAAGTAACGTACCAGTCACTATGGCATTTGAGGTCTGACTCTCTTGACGTGTCAGATGATAAACTCGGGCCTGTACACCAGTAGCAGAGCTCCTCGATCCTGCCTGACCACTACCATTGCCCTGCCCACTCTGGCTACAAGCTCCTGAATCAGTGGTACCTCGGTCTGCTCCTCTGTCAGCCCCCTTGCTAGCAGTGTCCGAACTTGCTACCGACTGAATCAACTGCGATCCTGACTCGTGCCTCATAGGAAAGTTAGCAATCTTGTGCCCAGGCTACCTACAGTGAAAACAATGTCTTACGGCCCTGACATAAGTACTAGAGTGCCTCCTCCCACAAGTCTCACAAACTGCTTATGAGCCTCTAGAACACTGACCCCCGATACACACAGCTGGTTGTACCATGTTGCTGCTCTGGGACTCCTGACTATACTTCTAGGCCCTAAATGAATATCTGCGTATGTGGTCTGACTGACTACTCTGGCTACAACTCTGTTGGCCTCCAGATGCACTCTCAGTCTTCGCCCTCTTGCTGTTGCCTCTCATCTTGATACTCCATACCCCTCGCAGCCTCTAAAATTTGAGCGATAGTGGTTAAACTCTGTGTCACTACCATCATCCTGATCTTAAGTATCAACCCATTTAGGAATTTCCTTACTAAGGCATCCTCACTATGGGCCTCTGCAGGTGCATATCTACTCAACTCCCTAAATCGATCCTCATACTCACTAACATATATACCAAGCTCTTGTCAGAACTCACTGAACTGGTCTGTCTTCTTATCCCTCTCACTCGGAGGAAGAACAAATATTGTGAGCTCAATCTTAAACTCTTCCAAGGAAGATACCCCAATAAGCCTTTGATCTTGCCACCATCTAGCAGCTCGACCGTCCAACAGAAATGATGCCAATCTAACCCTTGCCATATCATCGGTGAGCTCCATCGCCTCAAAACATTGCTCAACTGCGAAGGTAAAATCCTGGGGATCCTCTCCTAACTTCTCCGAAAATCTCGACGGAGAAAGCTTCATAAACCTAGCCAAACTAGACTCAGCATCTGACTGAGATACTATCGGAGTTACAGCAGGTGCAGACATAACTATCTCCGGCTGAGGTGGAGGGATAGGTGGTACTACAGTCACTGGCAGAACTGGATGAACTCCAACTGTCTGATCAGCTAATAACGCCTTAACTCGAGCCAAAACTTGAGTAAAACTCTCAAAAACATCCATCTGACCCGCATGTGGTGGCTAAGGTGCTGGTGCCGCAACCTCAGACACACTAGCTGCATCATGATGGCCTGCTGCAGACTAATCTGCTGGCTCAACTGGCACACGTCTAGGCCTCTCACTGCCTCTATAGCGACCTCTACCATGACCTCTATCACATCCTCTATCCATATCTACCAAGCAAAATATGTGCAAATCAATATGCATACATCTGTCACAGTACCCGAACAAGAATCAAAGAATATTGAGAGGCAAATCTGACAGACTTAATCAAAGATACCTAGGCTCCATATTGACCCCAAACTATACGATAACCTATGCTCTGATACCACATTTGATATCAGAGTACATAACTACTCAAAATTACGAAACCTAGTTTCTGATACCACATTCGTCACGACCCATTTTCGGACCATGACCGGCGTACGAGGCAAACCGTATATGGAAGTTTGGCACATCTCGCACAAGCCTCATAAAAACATAAACTCTACCCATTTATTTATTCATAAAATATTTTCAATAAAGCATTGGAGGAAAATCATATACATTTATATGAAATAATATTCATCAAAATATAATATATACAAAACATTTACAAAGCGAACTAGTCGCAAATTCATATACAAAAGCAAAACACAGACCCCATAACCCAACAACATCTCGGATGTGGAGCTCTAATGCAAATGAAGTAGCCCGGTCAAGAGGCGCTACTAACCAATACGTCAATATCACACTGGGCGTAGATGCAAAATGTTGCCAAGTCCAATCAATCTGCAAAATGGAAACAAGGCAACATAGAAAAACGAAGGGGTCAAACCCAGTGAGTGAGGAACAACACTCCAGATAACCTCATACGTGCCTCATAAAGTCTGGTTTGAAAACCATTTGAAAACTATCACATATAGTATACGACAAGTATACATATATATACACTATATACATACTATATACATAGTATGGTTGCCAAGAAAATGTTTCTAAAACGTTTACACCAAAAGAAAACACATACAAGTTGGTAAAATACTATCAATAGTATTATGTTTTCCTAAAAACATAATTCTCTTATTGTGGGACCATAGAAATCGTGGTGTGGTCTATACCACTCTCCCACCGTATAATGATCGTGGACTCTATCACTGATCCATAATCCAATCATGCACCGGGCTAGGATAACATGGCTATCGTCTACCTCGATAGTTAGGTCATAACATGTATTGGTATACCAAAGACTACGTAACCCGTAGCGAAGGTGTCTCACAATAAAAAAAATAATCAAAACCATGCATATCTCATAGTCAAAACATGTGAAAAACATATATATCAATATATATATGTAACTTTCTTAAAAAAAACAGTGAATATTTATTCACATAATCCTTTTTCATATAATTAATCAATCCTTAGATTAGTCAAGTTCACAATTATGTGATAACACATCAAAAATATATTATACAGTTTCGAGACACAGCATAGGTGTCTAAAGCTGTCATCCACTCACCTAGATGTCCTAAGCTCTAGGAATCCAATCAAAGACCGCTGGTGGTTGGCTGCTAGTGCTGACAATCACAAGATGCTGTAACAATTCATATTTTTTATAATAAATATCATAATGACTCATTTCAGATATTATTGCATGTGGAATATTAGTTTTTTAAGAGAAATGAATTGAAAGTGTGCTATAACATATGGAAGAATTAAAATTCAAAGAATAATAGTTTGACGAGAAAATTAATGTAGATTAGAGAAATGAACGTAAAAAATTAAATGTTTAAAATATATACAGAAAAAATAAAAACAAGTCACAAAATAAGAAAATCAGGATGCAAGTAATAAAAATAAATAAATCTGAAAAAAATCATATACAAAAATAAATAGTTAACATTAATTCTAAAATTTTATTTTTTAATTTTTTATAATTAATTCTATTTTACATAAATAATAAAAATTCTGATCATACATGGGCAAAGTGCTAGTTCATCTTTATTAATGAATGAAGTGTCACTTTTATAAGCCCTTATCATATGCCAACACTGTCACAGAAAGTGGTCCATTAACTTCCAATCTATCAAAGCTAAAATTAGAATCACCAGAAAAAAATTTTCCCCATTGCGTTTCTGGTTATACCTGGGATCAGGGAAAGTCATTGTCTTTATTTATAGGGATGGTAATTGAATGTTCAGCGATTGCCATTGTACTAGCTCAAACCAGAGTAATATCCAAGTAAATCCAGTGCATAATAAGAGGAATATACCTACACAAACGAGATCGTAGGAAATAATTAACAATGGCGGCAGTGAGCTCCATTTCACGGGTAGGTTTTCAGGAAGGGATGCTTTCTGGGTTAAAGATTTTTGGCGTGGCATAACTGGACAAGCATGTACTGCCATAGTTAAGATGTCAAAGCACTGTGGCAACGATCACAGAGAAGTGCAAGCAAGCGCACGGCGCACACCTTTGTTATCCTTCCTACGGCAGGTCGTCGACCCGGTTTAAAAAATGCACAGACGACAAAATTAATTAATATACAGTCCGAGCCCCACTATTTGATTTATTCATAGAAATTGGATATGAGTAGTTACATATAAGCTAATAGTGAAAAAAAAAACTACAAAAGCATGATACTCATAAACACCATTGGTAGTGGTTGTATTAAACTGATAAGTCGTGGTTATGACAAATCCACGAGCCAGTCTGAACAACCCAGTACCAACAACAATTGGCAGTTCACGAACCGGATGAAAAATCGGATTTCGACCCAACATCGCAAGACTACTTCCATTGAACTTTCCACCTGTGAAAACAAAATCAAGGCCAAGAAAAATGCTATTTCGTCTCGATCGTTAAAGCTAGCAATGCCCTGAGCCCTACCAACTTGGTTCGACGTTGGTTCGGGTCCCTCGGTTAGATGATAATCTATTATCACAACCGTGCCGAAGTTGCCTGGTGACTTGCTGCTTTCAGGACCTTGAGCCACGGTTACGTCGGCTTTCTTCGGTCCTGCCGTGACTCCTTGAAGGTAGAAATGGATATGGGTAACCTTCTCTTTGGCCTTGTTGAGTTTATGGAGCCATTGATCAATTTCGTCTTGAGCTCCAAACGTGCCTCCAGCAACCATAGTCATGGCTTAAAAAAGCACCAATATTATTGCAACTGTTAGTCTCTCCATTTTGTATCTATAGTTTTTGATGAGATTGGTAATGTAATGCTTGTAACGAGTCTCTTTTATAGTGAAATGGTACAGGTTAGGAAGAAAAAAATATTAAGCACTTTAAGCAATAATAATTTATCAGTGACAGTGTCATGATAAAAAAAAAAACTATCAGTGGCAGTGATTGCCAACTTGTGTTAACCAAATGACGCATTTAACTCTGATGCTTTGAAAAATGTTTCCGTTACAACTAACCATTCAAATTATATTTATTTCTAGCTGGGCTATTCTTTTCTGAAAGAGCTAGGGGATAATCATAGTTGAGATGAGGATAAGCATCTTTAGATTTCATGAAATTGAGTCTTAAAACGGAAATTACTCCATTTCAATCTGAACTTTTTTTTTGTATGGATCTTATAATTTTATTCATCTAATCTACGAAGTAGTAGATTAACAAAGAAAAGTAAACCTCCACAAGTCGGTAATGCAACGCCAAAAGTGGAGGAAAACCGAAAAAGAAAAGTAAAAAATAAACCATGAAAAAATTAGAATGGCCAATTAAAACGTAGATCCCAAATTGGCCAATAAATCATGTTAACTTCTTGTAGTTGACAAAAAGAAATTATCTAGTTCGCCGGCATAGATCATTTTTGAGCGTTGATCTTAGGTCATAACCCATCCATTTGCATATGAATATACGATTAGTTGTTCTTGACCAAAACAAAAATTAGTTGTTGATATGCATAAATTAATGCATGAGTTCTTATGTAATATCGTGCGTGCATTTGTGGCAATGTCTTAGCTGACACACGTAAGCACTTTCAGCTACTAGATCATTGTACCGTTAGGAAAACACGGTTTGAAAGGGAAAGGGAAAAATTCACCGTGGTCCCTGAAATTTGACCATATTTTTCGTGCAGTCTATCAGTTTCAAAATCCTCCTTTTCAATCCCTTGCTCTAAACTCCGTTTGTTTTTTTAAACAGAAAAGACAAAAAGACAAAATTACCCTCTATTTTAAAATCAATTTACTTCAACAAACCACTCGAGCATTATTTCTGCTTCAAAACTCAATTCTCTTTCTCCCAACCCCTTCACTGACTCACTTCATCATCGCTCTCCTAAACTCCTATCCGACCTCGCCTCCACAGTACCCATTAAATAAAAACACCTAAAACCCACAAAAATCAAAGAAGCATATCAATTACCTTTATCGAATTCAATTTTGAGCAAAACCAGCAACCACTGAACTTGAAACATCGAAACACACCTGAAACTTCTTTGAAATCAAACTTCTGTCAAGAACCCACACTGACCATCTTACTCACAACAATACCACTGACCTCAAAGAATTCAACACAAAATTACAAAAAAAAATTGTCAAAACCACAACTTCCCCTTCAGACTTCCTCCCACCACCTCTTTCCCACTTTTTCTTCACCAACTAAAGTCAACAACCCTGAACCATAACTCAATCAAGCCACTGCAACTCCATCAAACACTCCAAAAATCCCAAATCAAAAAAGAAAAATAGAAATCAAACAAACTCATCACTATATCCGCGTAAAAAACCCCAAATCAAAATAGAAAAATAGAACTGCCTCATTAGCTGGAGTTATTGTCATTATGAACACTGCATTGATTTTGGCTGGGCAGTTGATTAGTATGAAATTGGGGCATCCGTCGATTCGGGTTTTCAAGGCTTTGACGAGCCAAACAAGGGCTTTGTCACCGAAGCCTAGAGGGAGCTTCAATTACGATTTGGAGATACTGAGGAGTTCGGCTTTATGTTCCACTGGAGGACATATTACACAGGTAAGGATTAGGGTTTGTAGAGTTTTGAGATAGAGTTATACAAATATAAAATTTAGATGACGGAGAAGAAACAGATGAAAGGAGATTGAGAGAGTAGAGATAGAAAATTGAGAGAGAGACAATGGTTTTGGGTGATTAGAGAGAGAACAAGACAAAGAGAGTGAGTTGATAAGAGAACGAAAGAGAGAGAAAGTTTTGGCTTCAATGATGTGAGACAGGTGGTGGGAATGGAATGAAAGAGATGAGAGAGGATATTTTTGTCATTAAATTTTTAAAATCTAACGTGACACATTATATTTGACTAACGGTAACGGTGACGGATTGAGGGATCGAAACAGAGGGTTTTGAAAATTAAGAGACTGCATGAGAGATATGATCAAACCTCAATGACTGCGGTGGATTTTGCCCAAAAGGAAATATAAAAGAACTTTGAGGCGTGAAAAATACTGTCTTTTGGGTGTTTATTTGCTTCAACTAGAACTGCAAATGAGAATCCACAAATCACCTTCAGGATTACTCAAAGTTCAAGTAAATAAATGTTTGCAAACATTATTAACTTCTGTTGAGAAGTTTTTTTTATAAAGGACGAAGAAACACATGGAAAACGGTTGGAATAAATAGTTGTAATGAAAGGACGTGTCTTGAAAGCGTAACTAAAAATAATTTAAAATAACCGGCCAAAAAATAACTAACAAAAAAGGCAGACCAAAAAATATTTTCAATTTTGGGCTTGACTTTATTTTTAGATGCCCCAAGTGGCATCAATGACCTTAAATATATCTATTTAAGAGCAACTCCAAGCATGCTCTACAATTAGAGCAAAACTCCAAATATAGAGCAAAATCATCTCCAATGTACCTCTATTTTTTGCTGCAAATATAGAGTTTGTTACATTGCATCTCTAATTTTGGAGATGCACTATAGCAACTATATTCTTCTTTTTAAAAAAAAAATCAATCATGCATTTTATGGGATTTGTATAATATTAATTAAAATTATTTAACAATGTATAAACACATTATTTATGTTGGTATGTGTATTTCATATATTTATGCTGGTTGTTTTTTTTTATTATCAATTTCTAATTAAAAATGTATTGCGATTAATTCTTACTTATATTTAATTAAAAATATATTAGTTATTATTAATTTTTAATTAAAACATATTATTATTAATACATAACTAAAAATATATTATTATTATTAATTCTTAATTAAAAATATATTATTATTAACACTTAACTAAAAATATACTATTATTATTAATTCTTAATTAAAAATAAATTTTACAATTAATCTTATTTAACAAATAATAAAAAAAAATTAAATTTATATTTAATTTGTAAAAAAATAATGATAGAAAATAAAATTAAAAAAAATATTTTGAAAATATTTTTTTTTAGAGTTTAAAATAGAATTATAAATTATAGAAAATATTTTACTGTAATTGTATTTTTAGAGTTAAAATTTAAGTTTTGAATTGAAAATGACGATTCATTTCTCTTATGAGTTAATTATACTAAATATCCTTTGAAACATTTTGATTTATAATAATATCTTATAATTTTTATATTATAATAATTAAAAATTTAAATTTAATTTATAACAATATTATTTTTAAAATTATAAAAATTAATACCACCCCTATAAGACTTCTAATGTTTTATGAACCTCTAGAGATTAAAGCTGCAATTAAACTAAACTGAACTTTGACATGCTCGACTCAATTCAAAAACATTTTAACTCAAGCTCAAACTCAACGAGCCTACATTTTTGTTCGAGCTCGACTCGAAAAAGAGAACAAACCACGAGCCATTCCAGCTAGGCTCACTTGTGCAAGTTATTGAGCTCGGCTAGGAAAAGCCTTAATTGAAACTCTACGGACTACTATGGCCCAGATAAATACAGCTCAAGCTTAAGAAGGACAGCTCAGCCCAACTAAAGACCCGTGCAGAATATGCCTTTGTTCGCACCTGTCCTCCTCCTTTATTTATAGCATGTTAGGTTCCCCGCTCTTTCCAGTTTTCCAATGTGGGATAGATTGTTAGGTCTCCTTCCTTTCTTTCACCCTTCCTTCCTTTTTCCAGCAGAGTAAAATAGACATGTATGCATGTGGTCACAAGTTTAAATATACATATATGTAAAATCATTATCATGCTAAGCCAACGAACAAATATTTCATATGGTTTATATAAGAAATATTTCAGACCTCTAATTTAATTATTTGTTTGATTTCAACTTTACTCTAATGAATAAAAGTTTTAGTTTGTTTTGTTTAAAAAAAATCATAACATAAGGAGATAGTTTGATCATACATACTCTATCTTCACTAATGAATAAATTATTGCTTGAAATGTTAGTAAGTTTTAAATATTACTTTCTTTGTGCATGAGTGTTCTAGTTATAAATATATTTATTTTCATAAAGAAAATATAAAATACTATTTCAAATACAAACATATTCTTCATAATTTAGTTTAACACATATATATATTTAGTTTAACATATACATAAAAATACATACATACATACACACACACACAAACATATGAACGAGCTTATAAATGAGCTTGTTCACGAGCCTATTCATGAACATATAAACGAGCATTGTTCACGAGCTTTTCGAGCCGAGCTTCTGGGTATTTAAGCTTGGCTCATTTACGAAGTCGAGATTTAAGTTTTGTTCAAACTCGGCTCGTTTATTATTGAGTCAAGCCATGGACGAGCTTTTACTGAGCCAAGCTTCGAGTCGCTCTCGAATAGCTCTGCTTATTTGCAGCCTTAGTGGAGACCTTTGGAGACCATTAGAGACCTCCAATGAAGACTCCTATGGAGACCCTTCTCTCTTGGAGACCATTAAAGACCTCCAGTGAAAACCCTATGAAGACCTTTAGTGGAAACATATGGAGACCTCCAGTGGACACCGCTTGAGACCATTAGAGGTCTCCAGTGGAAACTACTTAAGACCCTAGAGAGCTCCAATAGAGACTCTTACAGACTAAGACCTCCAATAGAGACTCCTTGAAGCCACTAGAGACCTCCAGTTGAGATCTCTAAAGACATTTTCTGCTTGATTTAATTTTCTCTTGAAAATATCATGATTTCTCACAAAAATGACATTTTTACATATCAATTTCTCCAATCTAGCATTTTTGCAAATTAGTTTTCTAGGTTGTTATAAAAGCGTGATTTTCCATTCTCTTATTCCATCCAATTTGAATATTTAAGAGTCCACTGTGTTGGAGAATTTTCGTGGGGATGTCTTGGTTGAGTTTGTAGAGCGGAAGCGAGTTGGAGTGAAGAGAGAAAACAACACCACAATTTATAGTGATTCGTCCAACCATGCCTACTTCCACTAACTAAGTCTCACTTAGACTTTTCACTATATCGGAGATTGATTTTGGCTGAATCCAACAAAGTCTTACACCAAGGTTGATTGCGGCTCGTACCTGTAAAGCCAACAGGGTTTATTGTCGCTCGCCCCTCTAAGGCCAACAAGGTTGATTATGGCTCACCCCTCTAAAGCCTACAAGGTTGATTACGGCTCACCCCTCTAAAGCCTAGAAGGTTGATTACGACTCAAACCCCTAAGGCCATTACAATGTTGTTTTCTCTAGATTCAAAACAAATATTTTCCCACTCTCAAAGTGTTTACAAAAATATTTACAAAAGATGAAAGCTCTATGCTAGAGTTTGGTTGTATGAAATTGATGTTTGAATCTTGATCTCTAGCTTGATTTGGTGTTTTGGAGTGAGGGGAATGATGAAAATGATTTTGAATTGAATCCATATGATCATCCATGTTTTTATGTCCTTCCTTGATGTATTTATAGCATTTCTAAGTGATATGACCGTTGGTGGAGATAAACTAGCCGTTGGAGTACATTTCTGCCCGTTACAGTTATCTGTGTCAATCTCACGTACGTCACTTTATTCTCACGTACGTCATCTGCAAATTCTCCAGCTTACGTACGCTTGTTTAATCTCGCGTACATTGATCATCTTTGAGCAAGATTTGCGTATGTGAACTTATATCACACGTACGTGAATGACAACACATGTACGTTAACACATCCTTACGTACGTGAAACGTGCTTCAGAGGGTTCCAATGGTTTCTGCTTGTCTTTAGACCCACTCTCACGTACGTGAACAATTTATAACGTACGTGAACCACTTGCAGTTGCTTGTTTCGCAACTCCGAGCTCTCCAACTTATTTCTCTTCAAGTCAAACATTTTGCTTATCATCAAAACATAAAAAGGAACTTAATGTTGATTACTCTGGATCCAACACATTGTTGGATCATAGGTGATCAACATTAAAGATCCTTTATGTGTTTTGATGATGAACAAAATGACATTGTCAAAGCATCACTCGAGTAAAATGTTGTCAATGACTTTTATAGACTTTATTTTATAGACTTAATTTGTCAATAACTTTCATAGACTTTATTTTAAAAGACTTTTATAGAGTTTATAAATTTGTCAATGACTTTTATAGACTTTATATTAAAAGACTTTCACAACGATTAAAATTTTTACTTTATTACGATTAAATAAAAAATACTTTAAAATTATTTCAAACTAATACAATTTTCTTTTACACTTAAAATAAATAACTAAAATATTCATTTGACAAATTAAGCATAAAAAGTGTAAAAAAATAATGTATTCATACAAAAAATCTCAATAACTCCACTTCATCATCGTCATTCATGTTTAAGATATGTAAATATAATTCCTATTACATCCAAGTTTTGCATTCAGGGCATGGAGTATCTTTTTCTCTACAGTTTTTTTTACATAATAAGTCATTGTTATCACGTCAACCCCAATTTGCAGTATCAACCATGAGTTTCAGTAACTCATTAGTTTTGTCAACTATTCAAATTTTATATTTTTCTCCACCTCTTTCTTTAACCTTGTCATTTTTGTAGTTTGTTTCTCTCATTATAATGTTACTATATTTTACAAACAATAGGTTGGTTTGGTACGATAACATATAATATATTCTAATAATTGGTTGTAAATAAATAGTTAAAAAAAGTAGAGAGATATATATGTATTTTAAGAAAATGTTATATGTTATCCAAATATGCTATATGTTGTCATTTCCAAACGAGCCTGCAATAGTTAAGTAATCACTAGCCTGGTAAATATTAGCATTAAACAAAACCTTTATAAGCACAGAGAACAATTCACATGTACAACATTATATGGCACCAAAGAACATACTGATAGAAAAAATCATTCTTATTGACATTGCCACCATCGTCCACAACGAGCGTCAGAATTGTCAATTGTCATGTTACTTCATAAGCTTAATGTGTTTTTAGCCTCAATGAAGTTGAAAGCTCCCGCCAAAAACAAAAAAGAGAATTGTAAATAATTTTTTAAAAGTCTGAAACTAAGGTGGAAAAGGATTGTATTATCTTTTTATTCATATAAATTTAAAAATATCTTTTAAAATATATAAAAATTATTATTTATAAAAAATTATAATTTTTTAAATATAAATATATTTTTATAAATTTTTTAGAAATGTTAATTAAATATTCTCAAATTTTATAATTTTTTTTAAATTTATAAAAATTATAATTCAATAAATTATGACCTTTTAGGTTTATAAAAATTAATAAAAGTTGTAGTACAATACAGCCACTTACGTGTCACAGTGAACTGCAAAAGGCATTCTCCAGATCAAAAGAAGAACTGGAGATGGCAATCTTGTAATATCTTAAGAAGTAAAACAATGGACGAACTGAGTGGTGCTCCTTTCTTCTAGATATCCAAATTTCTTATTTCTCCAAGTTGTCACAGGATCAGAGTTTTTGCGCAGGGATTTTCCTATACGACACTCGGAACTCCTGTATTCTTGAGATTAAGTTTTGATCAGTCTCGATGTTCACTGGTTTCGCCCTCCCGTGGGCTTATCAGGGAAGCGGAGACAACTTCTAACCAGTGTAGTGCCCAGGATAGTACGTTCATCCGTCATAGTCAAGTCTTATACCAGCGACAAACTCCCCAAACTTAATTGGGTCGACATGCCTAACTCAAGATAGACGCAATACCTGAGGCACGTACTCACACCTTCTGTCGCTCTGTGTCCCGCGGTTCTAACTCCACAGCAAGCATCTCGCGCATCTTGCGTGGTCACTATTAACGGGTCATGACATTCTCTCCCACTCAATTCATGCACATCCTCGTTCATGTGGGGAACTCTTGACCCTTATTCGAAGATTAGCCCAAGATCCGTGCGCAACCACCCTGCGTACTCATCTTCCTCATCCCCGCTTGCGAACACCCCTAGAAGTTTAGGTTGCGAGCATTGTCTATTGTTTGGACCCGCCAGTGTTGGCGTGAGCGCTTGGTGAAGTATCATTGCGGCTTCCTGCCTATTCATCCTCATCGTCCTGATGACCTACGTGCGAACACCCCCAGGTGGTCAAAGGGTGCGAACATTACTCGATCTCATATGTGGCAGACTCGCTAACGTGGTTGAAGAGCGCTTGGCAAATTGCAGTGTGCACGTCTTGGCTCTGATACCAATTGTCACGGGATCAGGGTCTTCGCGTAGGGATTTCCCCATGCGACACCCCAAGACTCTCGCATTTCGGAGGTTAAGCCTTGATCAATCTCGATGCTCACTAGTTTCGCCCTTCCGTGGGCTCGTCAGAGGAGCGGGGACAGCTCCCGACCAGTGTGGTGCCCAGGATGGTACGCTCATCCGTTATAATCAAATCCTAAACCTGCGACAACCTCCCCAAATTTAATTGGATCAATATGCTTAACTCAAGATAGACGCAACACTTGAGACACATATTCACACTTTTTGTTGCCCTGCGTCCCGCGATTCTAATTCTATAGCAAACATCTCGTGCATCCTGCGTGGTCACGACTAACGGGTTGTGACAAAGTTCACATCATACATGATATGGCAATAAATGCATTTCTTGTCTTCATCTCACTTATAATAATTTTCATGTTATATATAATATGTTTGTTAATTCCAGTTGAATTGGGTTTTTCCATAGTTTCTGACTCAGAAACGCAACAATGATGAAGATGGTGATAAACTGCAACAAATTGAGAGCCTCAAGTCACCCAAAACCCTCCTCAGTTTTTCAACATCTAATCTCTACCCCCACTTTTTTTACTTCCTTTTTTTTTTTGAAGTTTTTGTGCTTTGAAGGTTGTTTTAGAGCTGTGTTTCTTGTTCATGAACAGAATTGAAATTTCATTATGTGTAAAGGAAACCTATCTGTGTTTAACTCAAAAAGAGCAAACTTGTCTGTCACAAGAAAGCAGAGAATCAAGCTGCCAAATTCTGATAGTGGGTGTCGTTTGAATGAATTTCTAAGTGAATGATCTGGAATTGAAGCTGTGTTGAACACAAGAGCCCTCGAAAGTTTCCAACCTCTTGATGTTAATACGTATAGATGTGTCCTTCCAAAACTTCAACTCCTCAACTTCGAAGCAGCTCCAGTTCTGGATCTAAGAGTCACTCCAACAGATGAAAGTTGTACTGTTGAACTGATCTCTTGTAAGGTAGGAACTGTTACTTCACTTTATTTATTGGTTATGTTCTT
>CAODLS010426228.1:0-10894 GCA_948243855.1 Flueggea neowawraea | reverse complement strand
AATGAACAAGATTCAAAAGAGCTTGAAACAGATCCTAAGTTGTATTAAACAGAAAATTGAACAAACTATTGTCGGAACAGACAAAAGAAAAGTTAAACATATGAAACAATGAATCACTCACTTGTAAAGTGGTCCCATTATTGTTCTTTTTCAAGGGTAATGAAACTGGCACTGTAGCACTTGAACTCATGTAAGTTGCCATATTCACTGTAGCCTCTCCAAGAATGCCTGATCTTTCTGATCCCTGTCACAGAATTTCCCATTTCATTCATCTCCTTCATTTCTAATAAAAAATGGAAACTTTCAGTAACAAGAAGATTGACAAAAGAAAAAGTACCATTTCAACAACCAGCTTGAATAGGTATTCCTGACCAGTCTCCTTGGAAGAATCATGATCATGTGAAACCCATATAGACTGTGAAACAATCTCACTCCATTGACAATTCCCATTTTTCACAATTGCTTTTCCACTCTTTGCCACAGTCTTCCCTGTCTCCACTGAGATTATAGACACAAACAACTTGTCCCATCCTTTTGGCACCTATCACCCACATTACACAAAAACCATTAAACCAAACAGTGCCTTGCATGGCAAGAATTAATGTCAAGTATAATTCTGTTATTGATTTACCTGGACCACTTTGAAATGTGAAAACTTGAAATCAACTCTTTCTCCTGATTTAGCTGGCTTAGTCTTGTGTAACCTGAACATCTTCCACTCTCACTATTTTCTTGGACTGAATCAAAATTTTCTTGTTACTGTGATCAAGACTCAATCAAATTCAATTCAAAGACAAGAACATCAATACAACAAAACCAATAAAACTTAACCAACATTGTGACACACAAGAATAGTGGCTAGTAAGTAAGGGACAGACAAGATTAGCTAGATTGTCCTTGTTGTGAAGGGTAATATTTTATGTCTTACCAACTTTGGGTGTTACGTTTGTTAGAGAAAAGAGAGATATGCATGGGATTTTTAATTATTATGATGACCCGGCTTGGAGTACAAAACCCACATTATCGATCATAATTATTGCTGAGGTGGATTAATTTCATTGGATGATTAAAGTTTAATGCATGTCAATACTAGTGAAAATAATAAAGCCATTTTGACTTAGTAGTGTATAGAACAGATTTGGCCTTAATTGTATTGATTTTGGCATCGTCTCCATCGATGATACAGATGTAATTAGCGATGATTTTTTCGGTATTAATTTCATCGGTGAATTCTGTGATATTGATGCTCTTTGACGGTCTTTATACAAATATGTCCATTTCAGACTTTTACATAATAAGCCTTTGCACACTAAAAGTTAATGATTTTAAAGTTTTTTTTTTCATGTTTAATTTGGAGCAATTTTTATCCTAAATAAAACTCCAACTACCATATTTTTATATGTAAAAAGTGGATAGATTGTGAAACGTTTAATGGATTTTCGTTTCTAAATTTTTTTTTAGATTTGAAATTTTATTCTTTAGCCGCTAAAATCTATCAATTATTAGTTTAGTCCAGGGAGAGAAACCCTACGCCGCTCCAATTTTTTCGGAGCACACCATCCTTGGGTACAGGACAACACCGCCGACGACCATGGCTGGCCTTAGGCAACCAATTGTTGATAAGCGAAATACACGACCCACCTCCAAGCAATTAAGGTCCAACTAACACTCACAAATGAGTCAGCTGTGGCCAAGGCCCAGTGGTTGGTCTAGTGCACATGGGCTGACCACTCCCACCAAAACCTTGGTTATTGGAAAAGTGGTGTCCTCACTTATCAACGACATCTTCACACTTTCCTCAACCAAAGTGAGATGCATCAATACCCTCCCCTACAAGGCCAACACCCACGTTGATCGAGCACCATGACACATGCCTCACATCGCCGATCTCTGGGCTTACTTATCCTGTATGTGGTCAGCCACTCCGCTAACCCAGCCCAAAGGCTTAGGCAAGTCGCACCCACAGTTCGAGGAAGGAAGGCTCTGATACCAATTATTGATAAGCGAAAGCCACGGCCCACCTCCAGGCAACCAAGGTCCAATTGACACCCACGAATGGACCAGATGTGGCCAATGCCCAGTGGTTGGTCGAGCACCCATGCGCACATGGGTCGGCCACTTTCACCAAAACCTTGGTTATTGGAATAGGTGGTGCCCTCACTTATTAACGACATCTTCACACTCCTCTCAACCGATATGGGATGCATCAGACCCACTCCTAGATTGTTACTTAAAAACTTCCAAACTATTCACCCATGGAAAGGTGGCAACACTTCCAGAGACAACGTCTCCCACATGCATGAAATCAATTGTTCTTCCAGCGACGCCGTCTTCCCCACACACGAAATGTTATGCACATATGGTTCGCCAAGCTTCTCCATCCAAAGATACCACCAATCCGATCATCTCTGACATAGGAGGATATGTCTCTGTGCGCATCTCTCAGGTTGCGTACGAACGTCCCATTCGATTTTGCAACTCTTCACTCATTGGCCGACTCACTCTCAATAAGGGCGATTCACAATGGAAAGTGGGTGATTTGAAAAACATACTTAATCAGATTTGGGGCCTTCAAGTTCCATGACGCTTGATATCGCTCGGCAAAGGTTACTACCATATTCTCTTGCCCTCGAGTGAGATCAAACAAACAGTATGGAGTAGAGGTGTGGTGTCTCTCAAACTCGGACTACTACGGCTACAACCATGGGTACCATATTTTGATCCTAATGCACAAAAAACCTCCACAACTCAGTTATGGGTTTGTCTATTTGCCCTAACTTGGGAATACTGGGATAAGGAGATATTACAGGAAATTGCAACGGGAATTGGTGACTTGATCCGGATTGACAAGGCTACATTGGAAGGGGACTTCGGTCACTATGCTCGTATGTTAGTGGATGTTGATCTTGCGAATAAGGTTCCAGAAACCTTGCGGATTGAGAGAGAAGGCAAAGCCTTCTGGATTGATTTGGTTTATGAGAACGTGCCGACCCTTTGTGCTACATGCTCTTCCATCGGACATGCTTCTTACGCCTGCCACAAAAACAAGCGTCCCATGGAGGAACCTACTAAACTGACCTCTAAGCCAGCACGTTCTGCATCACGTGGATGGTCTAGGCAACGTAAATATGGAGACAAAAATCAATTATTCCTGCTATGATCCCGCCTCAACAAGCTTTCCAATGCTTGGCACAAAACTCTGATAATACGGATGGGGTTTTCAAGACTGCAGTTCCAGAAATTAGTGTGCCTAACACGCAATCCAGCTTCATCGCCTGTTGCCAATGGTGATCCATCCAGTGCTCCACAGTCCTAACAGGCAAAAGTACGGATAACAATAATACGGAGGTGATAGTTACACCCTCCACAACTGACTCTCAGACTGCTTCGAGTGTGAGTGTTGAATGTATGCCCCCTCTTACTGAAAAACAAACAGATGGAGCTTCTTGGGCAGACCAGGTTGAAGTGTGTGTTGCTGAAGAAAACGCATAGCCTATAGTAGAAAACTCAGTCTTAAAATTTTCACCAAAGTTTACGGAGCAGGAAGGTGAATGGCTCACGGTGGACCGGTCAAAATGAAAAAGCAACAAAAAACTGGAGGCACAAGGCAAGCACAAACCTACCCTCACCAAGAGGGCAGTTCACCCTCCCAAGAGGCTCAATCTATGAAAGCCCTCTACTGGAATTGTAGTGGTATAGGTAACAATGAAACTTTACGTTACCTTTATAATATGTGTCGTTCTCATAACCCACACATTGTTGTTATTGCTGAGCCTATGGTCGCATAGGATGTTATTCCGAGCAGCTTTTGGCTCTCTTTAAATTTGAAATTAATTGCTACTAATGGTGGAGATTTACATACTCTATGGTTGCTCATGGTCTGACTTTTCTGTTATTAATTACTCTCGACAACAAATTTCTATGACTTTTACACATCAAAATCACCTCCAATGCTTGTCTATGGTTTATGGGGCTACAAATATTGCTGACCGTAGGTATTTATGGCACACATTCCGTCATTTGCAGCCTTCTATTCCATGGTTTGTGATGGGCGACTTCAATGCTATAATGGGTGCTCACGAGCGTCAGTGATCTCCTCCTAATAACCTTTATTGCAGAGATTTTTGCTGCTGTATGGATGAGTGTGACCTTTTGACTATTGATGCAGCGAGAAATTTTAACACTTGGACTAATGGCAGATATGGCAATGCTCGTATTGATCAGTGATTGGATAGGGCTCTTTGTTCTTCATTGTGTTATTCGGCTTTCCAAAGTATTACCTGTATGGTCATTGCACGCCACCACTCTGATCATCATCCACTGTTGTTGAACTGCACTATGCGCTTACCCATGGGTCCATGTCCTTTCCGATTTCTCTCTATGTGGCTAACACATACAAACTTTCATGAATTTAGGGGGCCACTTGGACCAATTGTTCTGCCTACGGGTCACCTATGAAACAACTTATGTTCAAACTTAAATCTCTGAGAATGGGTTTAAGAAATTGGAATGTTCAAGTATTTGGAGATTTGAATGCTCACATTAAAAGGGAATCCGAGGAGCTGTTACGTATTCAGTCTCTAATAGCAGGTCATGGTTTCACTGAGGACCTACATCACCAAGAGCTTACAACTCACCAAGCTTTGGAACTTAGTCTCCAACAACAAGAACTTTTGTTCAAAGTCCAGAGCCGGGTCAAGTGGTTGTAATGTGGTGATTGCAATAATTCTTTCTTTCAAGGGGCCACTGCTAATAAACGAGTGCATTTGGGTATACGATGTTTGGAGGTGGACGGAGAGATGACTGATGATCCACGTCGTATTGAGCAACACGTTATCCAATTTTACTATAAACTTTTTTCGGCCACATCACACCAACCACCGAGAGATTTTTCTGTCATTCAGGATGTGATTCCTCCTCTTGTCACCAATGCTGATAATGACATGCTGTTGCGGATGCCTACGGATTTGGAGATTCTCTCGGCAGCCAAAGACATGGATCCTAATAGTGCTCCTGGCCCGGATGGCTTTTCAGGTACTTTCTTTATTCAGTGTTGGGGTATTGTGGGTCATTTGGTATGTGCTGCAGTGCGGGAATTCTTTATTGGTCATTTCATTCACGGCTTCAACTCAAGTAACATGATATTGATCCCTAAAGTCCCCAATGCTAGTGTAATTGAGAAGTTTCATCCTATAGTTCTCAGTAATTTTATGTACAAGCCGATCACAAAAATTATTGCCACGAGACTCTCCAATTGCATCGCGAATTATTTCACCACAACAGTTTGGGTTTGTAAGTGGTCTTCATATTGAGCACTATATTGCTGTCGCTTCGGAAGGGTTTAATGTTCTACATAAGAAAGTTCGCGAAGGCCATATGGCACTAAAGATCGACATTCGTAAGGCATTTGACTCCATGGACTGGCGATTTATTTTACAGGTCCTCCGCAGCTTTGGCTTTGCTCCCACTTTTGTTGATTGGGTTCATTCTATTTTGCTCTCTGCTCAGATTTATATTATCATTGGTGGCATAGCTAAAGGTTACTTTTCCTGTAGTCGAGGAGTTCGACAAGGTGATCCTTTGTCACCTATTTTATTCTGCCTAGCTGAGGATTTTCTTAGTAGAAGCTTGATGGCAGCTTCAGAATCGGGGCAGTTCAAGTCAATGTCTGCTGGTCATAATGTTCAGTGCCCCTCACATTTACTGTATGCAGATGGCATTATTATTTTTGGGGGGCTTGTAATGCGAATGTTGAGGCTATTAAATCAATTTTTTATAGCTATGGACTCCTCTCTGAACAACATGTTAATTGGGAGGAATCTGAGGTGTTCTTTGGCCCTACGATCACTCCAGCTAGAGCAAATAGATTCCTCTTGAATTTAGGCATGAAGAGAGGCTCTTTCCCTTTTCAATATTTGGGAGTTCCACTTTTTCGGGGAGCTCCTCGCAGGAGAGTACTACAACCAATTTCGGACATGATTATTTCAAAATTTCAGTAATGGAAGGGCAAGTCTTTATCATTAGCAGGGCGCTTGTGCTTAGTGAAATCCACCATTTATGGGTCGTTGATTCAATCCTTCATGGTGTATCGATGGCCGCTCAATCTTCTTAAGCTCTTAGAGAGGGCCATTCGTAACTTCATATGGATTGGGTCGATTTCAGAAAAGAAAGCCGTCACAGTCTCTTGGGCAATTGTTTGCAAACCTGTTAAGGAAGGCAGATTGGGGCTAAACCGTCTTTCTGATCTTAATAGTGCTCTAATTTTAAAGTTGGCCTGGAGTTTTTGCACACCCCAGTCTCCAGTCATGCACTTTCTGCGAACTCGGTTCTTAGGGAAGCACCTTACTCCTAGGCCATACCTTTCCTCATCAATTTGGTGTTCTATTAAATATGTGTTTGGCAACCTTCTCCACAATGCTAAATGGTTGTTGGGTGCTCATTCGGAATTGGACTTCTGGCATGATAATTGGGTGGGCAAGCCACTTGTTGAGGTTCTCAGGATCCCAAAAGGCACAAAAACTTCTACACAACAAAATTTCAGAGTTTTATTCTCATGGCTGGAATTTGCCTTCTGCATTTTTTGTAGCTTACCTGCAATTAACTTCTTTAATCCAGGAGGTTCGGCCTCGTGCTATATTGCAGGATCGTTTGATTTGGATGGGGAGTCAATCTGGAATGGTTTCATTTAAGGAAGTGTTGCATTCCACTATTGCCTCTAGCACGGCTCCTCCATGGTGCAAGTTCATTTGGAAGCACTTATTACTGCCTTCTAGATCTATTCTTTGTTGGAGATTTTTTCACCATTGCCTTCCTACTGATGATGTGTTACGTCGACGAGGTATGCTTATTGTCTCTTCCTGCAAATTATGCGGCAATGCATATGAGACTGCTGAACACATATTCATTGATTGTTCCTATGCTAAACGCATTTGGCAAGCGATTGGTGATGTCTTGGAAATTAATTTGTGCTCCAATTCTATGACCAAACTTGTGGAAATTCTGTTAAAGGCCATGGCAGCGCCGTTTGGATCACAACTGAAAGCTCTTTTACAATCTGTGGTGATTAGTACTTTTTGGGCTATTTGGTATGCCCAGAATCAGGTGGCATTTGAGGACCACTTTATTTCTGTCTTTGCCAGTATCCACTATATTCTTCATGCCTCACGTGAATGTAATATATTCAGGGGGGGACTATGAATAATGTTCAGCAGGAATTCCTCATCCTTCGGCTACTCGGCATCACGGCCATCCCTTCCCCGACTCCCAAAATTATTCCGGTCAGGTGGTGCCCTCATGCGCCATCTTTGATTAAAATAAACACCGATGGGGCATGCACAGGTACTCCTGGTCTAGGTGGCGCAGGTGGAGTTTTCCGTACTTACCGTGGCTTTGTCAAAGGATGTTTTGTTGTGCCATTATCTGATTGTTATGCTTTTGAAGCTGAATTATATGTTTTCATATATGCGGTTAACAGAGCTCATTATTTTGGATGAAATCGTCTCTGGATTGAATGTGACTCCACCTATGTGGTTAATTTACTGAAGTTACGGAGCCACTCGGCGCCTTGGAAGTTTCTACCTGAATGGTCTCAATGCCTAAGTCAATTGGCAAGCATGCAATTCATGGTTTCTCATGTTTTCAGGGAAGGAAATACTGTGGTAGACTTTCCAAAGCAGCCATTCAAGACCGCACAGAGCATTGGCGGTTTACTGCTCCTACTTTCTGTCTCTCATTGGTTGATTATGATAGGCAAGGCAGAGAACATTTTCGTTTTGTCTAAATCTTCCTTTGCTTAGTCTTTTATTGCCCCTTCATTTTGCCTTAGGGTTGTATATCTTTTCTTGTAATATTTTTATTTTATTAATAAATTTGAGGTCAGAAAGTTGAAGAGGTCGCATCGGAGGTGCCAACTTAATTGGAATGTTTAGACTGCGATCACTGATTCTTGAGACTCGTACCTTTCATTAAAAAAATCACTAGACCAACGCGTTATTTATAACTTCAATGTCATTTCAATACAGATTGAATCATATACTTAATCATGGGGAAAATAGATGATATACAGTAAAATATGGCTAAGATCAAATATGAAAATATTTTAAAGAACAAGATTTCATTTTAAAAAAAATTATGATTCTTATTACATTTTTTAAATGTTTTTTATTTGATAATATTCTTATACATTTATTTTATTTTTGATTTATACTGTATTTTTAAAGAAGCTAAAATCTTAGTTTCATAATTATTTTTAATTTTTTGATGATTTGTGTAAAAATCCATAATTAGAAATGTATATAACATCCAAATTCCAATTACTTTGACCCCAAGGGCACGTTTGGGTATAGTTGTAAATGGTAGCAGCCCCAGCCCACTTGTGAGTAGACAATTCTGATATTGGTCGTGGAAAAGCCTGAGCATGGGAATCGCAAATATGGGTTCTAAACTAATTTTCTTTGATGGTTTATTGGCCAGTTAAGGTGTTCATGTAAGTCTTTTTATTAATATTGACGCAGCCCTTAATCTTTTGTGGCCTATCCATATAATTTAAAACGTTTTATGTTTCTGGATTGCCAACGTGATTATGGCACACTAGTAGGAGTGTAAAAGACCCAACCCGTTTGTGAGCTGTTCATCGTTTGGGGAAATGAAAGTTAATTTGTGCTCGATTTGATACATAAATAAATAATTTTTGAAATTGAATATGTTAATTTGAATTTTTTAATACTCGGCTCATGAATAAGTTTGTGAACAAAGTCGACATGGCTTGTGAATATTATAATCAATCTAATTTGAATATAGATTGCCTTAATTAAATAGAAAGTTATTTAAATGTATTCATTAAACGAGTTTAACTTATTTACTGGTTAAAGAAGAATGAACTTATGACAAATTTGAATTTTAGTTTTGAAATAGGTCGATTTCCAGTCAATTTTGAGTTAAAATTTAAATAAACTCAGTAATAAATCGACTCGAGTTCGCTTAAATTTAAGGGAATCAAAGTTAAATAACTTGAGTCAAATTCAAGTTCAAATTCAGTTTTTTTTTTTTATCAAACTAAGTTTAAACACTTTGTTGGAAAAAGTGGTCTACACATGACGGGTAAACCGAACTCGGTCGGTCGAGGTGTGAACCAAGACTGTGGGTCGAGACCAATTGAGGAGAATCAAACTCGGTTAGTCAATGTGTGAACCGGGACTTGAACCAAAGCCAATTGGCAAACTTAATTGAGTTATGGATGAAAAGAGCTTGTTAGCCCGTTTGGGGGCCTATATAAGGAGTTTTGCTCCTTCCATTCTCATTTTCACTCCGACAACACACAAAGAGAGAGAGAGAGCTCTCAAACAGGAGAGAGCGAAGCTCGGTCTCTTGTCCTGAGTCCTGCACAGATCACGTGTGACATCTAGACTATGAAACAGTCAGGCATTCTCGTTGACTTTTCAACCATGTTTTGCTCGCAAGACCAACATAGAATTGGTCCTACTCCGCTGCTAGCTTCCATTGGAATCGAGGTTAGTAAGTCGAACTTATTTATTATACTGTTTATTAGTTAAATCGGTATAGAATTCCTTCATTGGTATCAGAGCCAACACGAGTTTTTTGAATATGTTTAGAAAATATTGTTGGTCTTTGTCTAGGATGCCTACTGTGATTTTTTGGTATTCGACTTTCCGTCTCGAACGTCATTTTTAGTTTGAGTTCGTCCGGAGTTGAATTCTGAAAGTTGTAATTTCAAAATTCCGATAAAATATATGACATCAGTGACCTTAAAAACGTTACCTGACAAAATTTCGTTGCGAAATTCTATCAAGAAGGTCGTCAAATGGACGAAAACCCGATCAAAAAATACTGAATAAGGATACCTAGATGAATTTATTCATTTGATAAGAACGGCTACGTGGCGACCCATTTTCCACGTGACTCATTCAGAATGCGACACATGACGAAGAGAGGAATTTGGTCAAAGTTGACAAAACGTAGACCAATAGAAACATGACACGTGTCAATCAAAGTCATGTGAACTGAGTGTTGGTAGCCAATCATTGTACGACACATGGCAAATAGTGCCACATAGGTGGCCACATCATGGACAGGTGGCATCGCTCGTATCTAATGATATGGTGACAAGTGGCATAAAGTGCCACGTATCAGACATGTCATCGCGACACATGGCGTACATGTCTGTCGACTTGGACCATTAAGAAAGCGACATGTGGTCTTACGGTTGTGCAACACCTGGCTTCACGCAATAGTGACACGTGGCAGAAGTTCTGTGCGCACGTGTACGAGTGTATATTCCTCCACGTGGGGCGTAGGAGCCACGTGCCACTTGTTCCAGCCATGAGTTTTCTGCAGAAATATAATTTTTATTTTTCTGAAATTTTTGGTATATTTTTCACAATTTTTTGAGTTCCTAAACTATTTTTTCCAATTTATTGGTGTTTAAATATTACTCAAAAATTGTAAGAAATTGCATTTTTCTGCCAAGAATCATTTTGAAAATTAGTTTTAAAACGTGTAAATGTGGTTCTCATTTAGATAATTAAAATTAGATTTCAATTATTTGGGAAATACACAAGTATGTATATACCTGTTTTATTTGTAATTTATTACAAATATACGAATGAGGTAAAACCACATTGCATTGAACATAGTGCAAATTAAGGAAGAATTTGCATAACTCCCAAAAGAGAGTATTTTGGAACGGTGGTGGTCGTAAAAGAGATTTGATTGTACATTAAGTGTACAATGGTGATGAATGTTCACTTACTTCATAAAATATTATGATACTCATCACCGGTATTGGTTAAACTATTGGTCTATACTAGAATTTCATGAAAACATGATTTTCTAAGTGTTGAGGAAAGACACTTAGAGATTCTAGTGAGTTAAGAAC
>CAODLS010426039.1:0-10190 GCA_948243855.1 Flueggea neowawraea | reverse complement strand
TCATGTTACAAATCACATCATAAATTATATCAATTCATAGTTAGTAAACTTTATAAATTTACGAAAATACATGTTAACATATCACAAGCTTTCTTCAGACACTGTCAAAATTAGGATCTGCAGAGATGGCAGGAGAAACTGGGGTATTGTTCAATGTTCCACAACCCTTTACAATAAGAACCAAGAGACTTTCCCAGGTCATCAGGATGAGTCACCATCATTTTAAGCAAATGGTGCCGCCACACAGCAACGATGGAAAGGCAATAGTATCTAACTTCATTAAGGTAAGCAAAAAATACTTGTCTCGTTAGAATCAAGTTCAAATAAGCGATTTCTTTACACCCAATCTCAAATTTGCAGCACCTGAAGGGATTAAAACAAGAGATGCAACAAGAAATACCCTTTGCAATGGAATTTCTGGGAGAAATAAACACAGAGGTAATAGATTCAGTCCTCATCAGCATCACAAACAGATTCTAGAATTTTAGTAAAACCAACATGGCAGAATATTTTTTATATTTTTGGATGATTGGAGGCACCCTAAGCTGTATATTCGTAAAATCTGCACAAATTTCCCTTCTTCAAAAAGAAATGGTAATTAAAAAACTGTTCTGACATCTATAAAAGTTTCTCTTACTCAAACTTAATTAGCTCAATACAATGAAACAGATTTGAATTTGAAACTACACAGCCTATTTCTGCCACCATATTGATCTAATTGGCTAACATTGGCCAGCTACAAGTAGTACCAAGTGTATTATCTATATAATATGATAAATGCTGGTATGTATCGGCAACATTGCTAATTATCTGTCCCTTACAGGAAGCAACATTGAATGAGGAACAACAAAGTTCTGAAGCACAAAATCCTTACAGTGCAGAAGGTAAACATGAAACCTAGAATGACTGTACTGAATTATTCCTATTCAAATATGGCCAAGCAAAAATTGGGATAATATGGTCAATAGGAAATTGTATGTGCATGCATTGTTCCACTAACTAATAGGTATCCATAACTAGCATAATTCCGCAATAACCTCCTTTCTACTTGCAACTTTGAAATAACTAGAAATATAATCACACATTGAACGCATCACCATAGCACAATAAATAAGGTACTCAGGTGCTAGTATTATCATATTAAGTAACTCTCTTGTAGTTATTGCTAAATTTACAGATATGTTTTTGCTTAAATTTAACGAGCATTGTGAGATATGTATCACATTAATCAACCAAACCAATCCTACAGGAGCACCACCAACTTCGCATCCACCTTCAAACATAAATCACATAAGAGTGATAATTCATGGGCATCATCCGAATGAAAATTCAGTTGGAGACTCAACAGGAAAGCTCATATATCTGCCTGACACATTAGAGGACCTCTTCAAATTAGCAGGTATCTCGGGTCTTCCTTTTCTTTTTGGAATTGAAACTGGAATTCCAACTTAAAGTAACACCAGTATTTTTATGATGCAATTAATACTGTCAGGCTTTTTTTATGGATTTTTGCAGAAAAGAAGTTCGGAAAACAAGGAAACAAAATCGTAATGGAAGATGGCTCCGAAGTGGAAGAACTCATTGCTTTACGAGAAAACGATCACTTGTTTATTTTCTAAACCAATCTTTCACAATCTATCATCCTTACCGGATAATTTTCGAAGCTCTATCGACGAAAAAGAGTTCAAATTGTATCTACATGTCTTTGACAGTGAATTTGTCTGTCTCTCAGAGATACATTCACACACTTCCACATAGCAGTAGGTCTCAAACATAAACATGTAAAATTTTGTACCGACACATAAGTTGGTGACACAATACCTCTGTGACATTGCAGTCTCTCAATATCTGTGACTGAGCATCTCCAGAGCCGCGTTCTGAAATGTTTCCTTCTCTTACTCCAGAACTTTCTTCCTTTCCAGCACCGACTCTTTGCATTTCCCTATCTCTTCCGTTATTCCACTCGAGTTTTCTTCGATTTCACTGCGAAATCCCAATCTGTTACTGAAAATGCCTAACCTAGCATAAT
This sequence comes from Flueggea neowawraea, assembly GCA_948243855.1. Taxonomy (NCBI): domain Eukaryota; kingdom Viridiplantae; phylum Streptophyta; class Magnoliopsida; order Malpighiales; family Phyllanthaceae; genus Flueggea; species Flueggea neowawraea. The sequence continues at coordinate 8,161 of CAODLS010426039.1, read as the reverse complement.
TCCGTTAGAAATCTCGCTGCAGAATTTACAGACTCAAAACTCACTTTGTCATCTTAAGCATGTTGTCCATCGCCACCTGGACTTGCTGTAACGTCTCTGCAATGCCAAAATAACATTTCAAAATAAGATAGAAACAGAGATGATACAGTTTCAGAAAAACTGGTGTCGTTGTCAGGTAGATTGCGATTCCAATCCAAGCAGAAACGATGAAAGACTCGAAACATGAAACTGAATGAAACGAAATCGCTAAAACCAGAAGAGATGTTGGATGATTAGAAGAAAATAAAACGATAACATGAGATTTGCGACGAACCGTAGATGAGAGAAGAGAACTGAGATTCGGGCTGCGGAGATGGTGAAGTCGCCATAGCTGATTGAATGCTTTGTTTCTGGTACCAAGAGAGATTTTTGAAAAGTTGCGGTTTCCGAGACGCGCGCTTTGTATGTTAGTGTTTTGGGCTACAGATTCGAATTTAATGGGCTTCTTTAGAATCCAAGACGCCCATCTTTAAGCCCATTTGATTTTCTCCATTTTCAGAGGAAATTACACAGGGTATAGTTTGTTATGCACCAAATTATCTCACAGAATTACTATTTTGCTTCCACATATTTGTTTCCCCATTCAGCCCCTCTTTATTTACTGTTTTTAATTTAGAAAAAAATAATTATTGAATATATTGTAAAATACTTATAATAACATATTGGAAACCAATTGAAAATAAGTCAAAATTGGTTGAATACCATTTGAAAACTGTCTTAAAATAGGGACAAATACATATTTACCGTGACCGTAAAAGGAAATTATGGAATCAAGTATCAAAATATTGAAATTCTGGCAAGATATCAAAAATTCAAGAATGTCTAATGACAATTATAAATTAATAACATACGCACCACCAGCTAAAAAGGATTTAAACAAAGCACTTTGAAAAAAACTCAAAACAAAAACAAAATCTCTCTCTATCTGCTCCATCTCCTTTCTCTCCCCCTCTCTCTCTCCTCCCTCACTATTATACATCGCAAGTCAACCTATATCTTCGTCGATCTAAAAATAGAAGATCTCTAGATATTTTCTAAAGTTTCAGATTGCGAAAACAATAAGATTCCATCAAAAACTCAAAAGCTCTGATTCAGATCGCAAAATCAGATCGTAGAACACCAATTTACAGCTTCAAAGGTTAGCTTATTACATATCACATGTAATTGTTTATATTATGTTTATAACTTATCTAGAAAGTTGATTAAATTTGTTAAAATAGTTTGAGACATCTTTACACCATGTTTAATTAGAATTATATATAACTAATTTATAATGGTGAATGGAATGATAGCTTCAAATATTTTGAGAACATACAAGTATTGGTTCATTATAATGGTGAATGGGATGATAACTTCAAATATTCAAAATACAAGATCATAGGGCTAATACTCAATCACGACTGCAATTATAAATTGCTAACTAAATAGATATATACAACATATATACAATGTATATGCATTATATATACAACAAAAAAACAACCTATATATAATATATAAACAATATGTATACAACATATATGCATCATATATACAACAAATAAACAATTTATATAAAACTAATAAACAACACATGTACAACATATGTACATTATATATACAACAAATAAACAACATATAGACAACATATAAAAAATTAATATACAACATATAAACAATATGTATACAACATATATACAACAGATATACACTTAACAAACAACATATATAAAACTATAAAAAGTAGAAATGACACCATTTTGTTACAAAGGTGAATGTATAATTTCTGACAAACGGGTTGTATATCACAAAAGCCATAATGTGAGATTGGAATATTAGAAAGTAAAACTCAAAATATGTAAAAATGAATCTCCAAATACAATAAGTGGGTCGTACGGAACAAATAACATAATTTGGATGAAGTGGACTACGTAATTACCACCTTAAAATACCAACTAAATATTTATTGAAAATCAACTAGTGTTCAAGTGGATTTCAATTTGTGTCTCTTGAAACATAATTTTCTGAATCATATACAATTAATTTTCAAATAGTATTCCATTGGTATTTGATTTGTTTTTAACTAATAGTCAAGTGGTTTTCAATTAGATCCATTAAAAATCAGAGTTGCCTAAATGATACATAAACAATTTTCAAATAGTGTTCAAGTGGTATTTAAAACCGTTTTCAATAAGAATTCAAGTGGTTTTAAATCTCTATTGAATATTAGAAATGCCTAAATGATAATCAACCAGTTTTCAAATAGTATTCAACTAGTATTTAATTTGTTTTCATTTAGCATTCAAATAGCTTTCAATTTGTATCGAAAATCATAATTGTGTAAATAGCATTTAATCAATTTTAAAATAGTATTGAATTAGTATTTAATATAATTTTTTAACTCATATTCAAGTAGTTTTTAATATATATTCTTGAAAATTAGAATTTTTTGAATGATATTCAATGAGTTTTAAAATGGTATTCAATTAAAATTTGATATGTTTTCAATTAGTATTCAAGTGGTTTTCAATTTGTAACCCTTGAAAATTAGAATTGTCTGAATGATCTTCAATGAGTTTTAAAATAGTATTCAATTAATATTTGATATGTTTTCAATTAGTATTTAAGTGGTTTTTAAATTGTATGCCTTGAAAATTAGAATATAAACCATGAAATATTATTTTGGTATGTAAATAGTATTTGAACGGTATTAAATCAATTTTCAATTTGTGTTCAATTGATATGCATCCAAATATATATAGTTATACTTTAATATCCAAATAGTATTTAAATAGTCTTCAACTAATATCGATACATGAACGTTTTCTAGTAATGGGAGCGTGAATGACGCGCATGCACATTTTTTGGGGTGCTTGTCATACAATCAATGCGAACTTTGATTGATATGCTTGTAATATTCTATTTTTTAAAGTGATGTGAACCAAATTTAGTAAATGTGGCCCCTAATATTAAGAAACAACAAATTAATAAAGATCTGTAATTTTAGAAACTTTAAATGGTAATTATGACTTTGTCGAAAAAAGTACATAGAATTAGTTTCACAGAGTTAATGTTCACATAATTACAGGATTAAGCGGTCAAACCATTTATTACCTATTTATATCATATCATATCATAAAAGGGCTAACTCCTTTATGAGACAAAACCTAATTATGTAAAATCAAATTCGTTATGACTCTAAGAATATTTTATAGCAAAGAGATAATATCTATATAATAACGTTCAATAAGAGTATATTACTACTGTTTGTCTTTAATTTCTCTTTATTCATGTCAAAAAAAACTCGCTAAATTTTTTAATACATCATGTCGTGTCTTATCGAATATTATCATCCAAATAGAATCATCACCTCGTGTCAATAACAAACAAAATCACGCAGAGATATAAAAAGAAAATTCTGATCAAGACAGTTGTTTGGGCTCAATTGAATTATGCAATTTCAAAAAAAAAAACTTTAAAATCCCATCTCATTACGTCCACTAAAATTTAGTTATTTTTTTAGCATCTTATAAGAAAGACTTTGAATAATTTATTTCTTTCTTGTTCTAAAATACTTGAAAAATCTATTTTATAAGTTAAGTGCTCGCTTAATTGGAGTAAAAAAGTGAAAAAGTACAATTTCTAAAAAAAAATAAGAATTTTTTTTAGTTGAATAAAACAAGTTGAGTTTTTAAAAAGTCAACTTATTGATTTTTCATTTTGCTCAAAAAGTAACTTTATGAGTCCCTCAATAAGTTTAATTTTTTTAGTGTCAATAATATATATTTAAGAATATATTTTTAAAATATTATTTATTACAAATTTTTATTTATTTTTAAAATTTATAAATTATTTCATACATAAATTTTTTATTATTTTATATAGATCAATTTTTATAGAAGTTTAAAAAAATATTTTACATTTTTAAGATTTTCAAAATATATTATATATTTTATTTAATTAAATAAATTGATTTTTTGTAATGTTTGAAAATAAAATTAGTTTTTATTATAAAATTGTATGAACTATTAATTATAGTTTTATTTTTCATGGGAGATATATTTTATGTAATAAAAATAAATATTTTTTCTTTAATTTTTTATATTATTAATTTAAATTTAATAAATAATAAGAGTATTATTCGATATATTATTTATTATTATTTTTATTTTTATAGAGTTTGATAACAAGGTATTATAAACATTTGTAGTACAATTTTTGAAAAATATAATTGTCAATCAAATATAAAATATCAAACATCTCAAAAAATTATTTTTTCAACCAAACACAATCAATATACACTTTCTAAAAAATAATTTTTCAAATAATAACTTTCTCAAAACTACTTTCTAAAAAATTAAACCAAATAAACCCTAAAAATTTGAATTGGAGTGTACATAAATAAAAGAAATGGACACTTAATAGGACAACTATTAGCCTCATTTTTATGTAAGTTGAATCTTTACTTTTGGTTCTTGATAACAATGACGAAATATTTTATCAATTTTGTATTTTCGTTTGTTTCTAGAAGGAAAAAAATAAAAGATTGGCATGAGTGTATCTTTTTTCTACCAACTAAAACGTGTGCCATTTTTTTGGATAAGAAAACTTGTCGGTTCAATCGGAATGTACAGCCTTTTTTGGTGGAGTCACATTGATTTATTGGCACTAACATCATTTCACTTTTGCTACCACCACTACCACGTTCTACCTTATGTTAAAATGAAAAAAAAAAACACTTCTCATATTTTATTACTCTATCACCAAAATGTTCCTCAAGAATTTTCGTTTTAATCACCCTTATTTATTATGCACATAATACGATATAGTTGTAAGTTTCAATACTGATGTTTTTAATCGAAAGTTTAAATTGCAATGTCCAAAGTTTATGTTTTTTTTAGAGACTCCAAATGTTTCTCAAGGATCCCTTCTAAGCATCACGTCAATTTTCGACCCTCTACACAAAAAAGATTATCCACCACGGGCAAAACAACTGATAGTGGCGAATTCCGGTGCAAGCGAGATCGTAAGTTTGAATCTTTTGAGCAACGCTTCTTTTCAATATTAGGACTTGCTTACTGTACGATATTGGGTCTTTCAATAAACCCGGACAAAGTGAAAGGCCCTGGCGATGGATCTGAGGCTAGCTCATTCGGGGTTTACGCTGCTCAGTGTGTTGTTCGTTGGACCACCGAACTCAACTAATATATTATTTAATAGACCGTTGAGTAACATCATAAAAAAAAATGTTGGGAAAAATATCGTCATAGTAGATCTAAAGGCTTATTTGTGAAAAATAATATTGTATATCACAATCGTGTTATAATATATTTTGTTTTCAAATAGACCACCCTGGCAAAAGAGAAGTTTACCCCTCTGAATCACTAAAAAAATTTCGTTCCATGCTTCGAATTGAAAATATCATGATTTTGAGGCTAAATATTGATCAGTTAAGCTACCTCAAATTAGCGTATATCTTTTATTTTTGATAATTTAATTTTGATGTTGAACAATGTACTGAATTTACTACTTTTTTTAACGAGTTTGACTCTACTTAATTCATATTATAAATCTACTCCCGTTAAATTGTAGTGCTAAAAATGTATTAAAAGGAAGATTATTTAATTATAAACATGAAAAATACCAATATTCTAATTATTTAAATTTTGATTTATTCTAAAATATGTAATTTTGTGCTCCACGCATGAAAGATGATGTATTAATTTCGAATACCTAAACCATGTTTCTTCTCCAAAACTCGATCAAGTTTTAAAAGAGATAATTTTTTAAATTGAACAAAATATATTATAGGACTTTTTAACAAAAATATTTGGAATTTTCTGGGACTTGTAGAGGAAGCAACTAGCACGTGTGAGATAAATAAAAAATAAAAAATCATTAATTAATCTGTATGTAAATAAATGTCTTTACTTTTTGTCCGTTGATACGAAGCAGCTTGGAGCCAAAAAACCTTGTCCTGTGCACGTGGGAAAGTTTGAGAAAGTGTGTGCTCACGTCACGCCTCTCGCAAATTAAATACAGTTTTTCTGCAAAATTCGTCCATCAAATTTTAAGATTTTATGCACATTATCTTTTCACCTAAGTTATATAAATATATCTATTTTTGTTTTATTTTTTAATTATAATTTTTCGAGATCTATATTTTTAAGTTTTTTTATTTATTAGTATAAGATTGTCTATAATTTTTTTTGTTTTATAAAATATACTAACTATGTGTTTTTTTTGTTGGTTTATTTTTTGTTTTCATTTTATTTTTGAATAAAAAATATTCTATATACACAAAAAATAAAATCAAGCAAGTGAGATTTATTTAAAAAAAAACTCAAGACAAAATATAAATAGAATAAAAACAAAATAAAAATAATATGTTCATTTAAAAAAAGAAAACAAACTCAATAAAATAAAAAAAATAAAAAAAAAATATACACAAAATATAAATAGCAATTAAATAAAATATAAACAATCATTAAACAAAAAAAAAAAAAAAAAAAAACAAAACATAAACAAAATCCAAACAAAATATAAATACCATAATTTTGTAATTTTTTAAAAAAAAAAGCGAAATGTATAAATTTTGAAAAAGCAACTTTTAATTTAACTTTTTAGCATGTGCAGCTGTAAATTTGAATTCTTTTTCTCGTTAAAAATAAAATTAGCCCCAAAAAAAGCAGCTTTGATACAACCAACCATTATTTCATTTATAAGTTAATTGTTATTACATCTTGCTTTTATTTAATGAAAATCGGTGTTTTTTTATCAGGAAAGAATGGTGTTATTTGTTTGAGCAAGATTCATACTATATATGTTATTACTGATGAGCTCAAAGTTTTTGAACTCCTAGCTCTAGATTATGCTGCTCCTTAACACTGAATTGGGGCTCCTCAAGAAACGTTAGAAGCTTGCATATAGTGCCTCGGAATTGACTCTTCAAGTTTTACTCCTCTGCTCTGCGCATAGGAGAACATATGGAAAAAAACATGGACTTTCTGAAATGAGAAGTGTTGCATTATATATAAGTGTAGTGGATAAATGACTAGCTACCAGCTCTGCAAATTTTACTTGTTACATTCCACATTTTTTGGGTATTTAACTAGACTTTAATACTGGAAAGTTAAGAGTCGAAGAACTGGAAAGTTAAAGAGCTGTTCTTTCCGGATTTGAAAGCTTGGAATGTGGAATACTGAATGCTCTTTTCACATCAGAGGATGTGGCGGCCATTCGGAGTATTCCATTGCCTAGAAGTGAGATACCAGATATTGTGGTGTGACATTTTACAAAGGATGGGTGTTACTCTGTTAAGTCGGTTTATCCTAGCATTATGGAACTCATAGGATCCAATATTGATGAGACCGTATCTTGTGGATGGAACAAGATCTAGAGCTTGTGTGTTCCTCGAAAAATCAAGTCATTTATTTGGAGGCTTTCTCAAGATTGTCTGCCAACTCGTGCTAAACTGACAAGTCGGGGAGTTCCTTCCTCTCTCAACTGTGTTTTCTGTGTGGTGGATGTGGAGAACTACCTACATATGTTCTTTGACTGTCATATGCTTAAGAATGTTGGAGGTATGCGAATTTGGTGATGGGCACTGAGCAAGTCATGGATTTCTAGGTATGGATCTTGAATTTTTTGCAACAAGTCCTACAGATGTCGGTAATAAAGTGACGGTGATCTTATGGTATATATGGGGACAAAGGAATGACCTGCTATGGAACGATCATTGTCTCCTTCCTACCAAAGCTTTAGACGTGGCATTGGGTTTTCTACGAGAGTGGTTGAGGGTGAGAAGTGATCGGACTACTCAGAGAGCTGTTGGAACTGAAGAACGGTGCAATCCTCCCATATGGGTTAAACCGAATATTGGATCATTCAAATGCAATGTTGATGCAACGATTCCACTGCAAGGACAACATGTAGGCATTGGCATGGTCATTCGTGATGAATAGAGAAGCTTTGTTGTTGCTCACAAAATGCATTTTCAAGGCTCTTATTCAGTCAAAGAAGCTGAAGCTTTGGGATTGAAGGAGTCACTATCTTGGGTTCTTACTCTGTCTATACGGAATGTTTGCTTTGAACTGGATGAAATCTCAATATGGAGAATGAAATGATAATCTAAGAGAGGGTG
>CAODLS010425913.1:0-23253 GCA_948243855.1 Flueggea neowawraea | reverse complement strand
TTATGTTAATGATATTGTTTGGTTAAATTTTGATGTGGGTTACTTTTGAATCTTTTTTTAATTGGTTTTTGAGCTTTCTGAATTCATACTTTGATAAATTTTTGTTTTAGCTCAAATAATTATGTATTCATAGTTCGGATTGTCTTTTAGCTGTTGGCTTCATAATTTGAGTTTTAGAATTGAAAGTTGGTCCCTTTGACTCGTTTCCTGAAGCTGCTTAGATTGGTTGTATAATAAGCTCTGGCCGGATTATGCTTCTGTCATATTTTGATGTTTGATTATGTTAGGTTTGGATATTATCTCTTTGATATGATCTTTTGGCTTTAGGCTGATGTTAGAGTGTTGAATTATCTGGTTCACTGGTTAGAACTTGATACTGAATTTCGATTTGCGTTGGCATTGTTGTTGAATACCGTATTGGTTCGTGAGAGTTAACGAATGTGGCGACAGGCAAGGAAAGACAATTATGCTTGTTAACAGTGTTTTTTCATACGATGCATTGCCTGGTTTACCTTTGTTCTTTTAGCATGTTTTTGTTTCCCTTAGTGATTAATCTGGCGGTGATACAATGATTAGTGTGGGTTTATTTACAGATAGGATCTTTGTGCAATGGATCCAATGTGTTCCCTAAGGAGTCAGGTGTAGCTGGAGGGTAAGCTGCCTGATTTGTATTTCATGGTCAAGTTCTGTTTTGTTTCTTTCGATATGTCACTAATTTCTTTCTGCAGGTTTCCAATTACGGAGCTTCATGCTAGGAAAAAACCCGGTCCTGAAAACAAAGATGGCAGTGACACTGAGGACAATGAAGATGAGGAGGATGATAATCCTGGAAACGATCCTGAGCAGGAGGATGGCAATGATGATGATGCATCCGGTGAACGTGAAGATGATGAGGATCAAGAGGATGAGCCTGAAGCCAATGGAGAAGGTGGAAGTGATGACGAAGATGAAGATGATGACGACGATGAAGATGACGACGATGATGACAACGATGACGGAGATGAAGAAGAGGAAGAAGAGGAGGAGGAGGAGGAAGAAGAAGATGACATTCCTCAGCCACCTACTAAGAAAAGGAAATGAGGCAACAAGCCATATATTTGTTTATTTAATTTTTTGTTGCTCTGTTACTTATTTTTGCCTCTCAGTCTTTTGGGCACGAGGTGTTGGGTAGTAGGGAGTGTAGGATGGGAATGTTAGAATGTCTAACTACAAAAGAAGTGCTACATTTATGTGGATGGTTTTTGATGTTCCTAATATTAGAGCTCTGTTAATGTCTAATATTTGTGGCACTTGACCCCATGATAATTCCTTCACCGGATATTTATTCCTTGTTTTCAGTAGAAAAGAATCACATAGTTGCCATGGCAGCTGCGAAATATCAAGAGACTCCAGGAAGCTTGTCCACGCTTATGTCCATAGAACTTTATAACAGGCTTGTTTGGAAGTGTAGAATTTAGCGAACAGTAGAAGAATGCCAAATGCTATATGTCGTGTTAAAAGCATACTACTGGTTCAATATTGAAGAAGTTTAGAATAGTTCGTACAAAGTTGTCGAAAAGATAATGTCAGGAAGGGCAACTACATCACTGACATTATCAACGTCACTGACAAAGAAGTGTCCACAAAAACCAAAAGAGTAATAGATGAAATTAAACTGAAAAAAAGGCTCAAAATAGACATTTGTTCGGAGGAAAGAAACTTTTAATAATTTCCGAAATATATCATCACTTTTTGTATAAAAAAATGAAATTAAGCTATGAAAACAATCCCGTTAAGAACATGCCATTTGAGAGTCAATTGGCTTAAACTGAAATTGAGTATGCCAAGAATATGTTAAACTGAATGCATCCTGTCCGTACAGAATCTGACCATTGTTAACTCGACACCCATCGACATCTGATAAAGCAAGCACAGAAGGGTCTGTTCTCTCAATGCTGCGAAAACCATAGCAGTCCAATTGAATGTTGTATTGAGGGCAGAAACAGTCATTGAAGATTGTTACTCTCCACTGTGTCATATTATGCACTTGCAATCCAGTCTGAGACTGGAATAGTTTCAGACTTGTTAATGGGTAGCATTGGCAATTCCCTGCAAAAACAAAATGCCAAAAAGCTAACTTAAAAGGAAAAAAAGCAAAACTTTAAATCACCAAAACATGGTGTAACAAAAAAAAATTGTAACTTTTGTTGATCGTATATTTGATTATGGTGAAAACTACTGTAAAAAACAAAATATCTATATATTGAAAGTGTAATATTAGCAAATATTTTCCGTATGAGAATTTAATCATAGAAACTTTTTTAGGAAAAGAAAATATTGCAATTTGCAGGACGGATGTGATGAAATTAATTATGTACCTTGGCTGATGAGGCTGAGGAGGAAGACCGTAGTGAGAAACTTGCAGAGAGTTGCCATTGAAGATTAATTAATGTCAAATTAATTAAGTTTGGATATACATGAGAAAGACATAGATCACAGAGCAGGGAACAGTTTTTATTCAATTAAAACTCTTTTTAATGAAGATAAAAGCAATATTTTCCCACTTGATATTTTTAGAAATAACTATCTAATTTATTTATTTTTTTAAAAAAAAAACAAGAGAGGAAGAGTGAGAGACACTAATGCTTACGATGAAGTTGAAATCAACGATTAAATGAATATTGAAACATGAAATTAAATGAAATAAGCTTTAAATTCTCGCCAAATGACTTCAAATTGTGAAAGTTCTTTCCCTTTTTTTGTCAATGAAATTGTGAAAATGATATCTCCACTAGGCTCGAGATCCGTGTATTTTACGCATTTTATTTTGCAATATAATTTCTAGCAATGTTTACTACTGTTTTAGGAGTTAACTAAAAGAATTAATTGATGTTAAAAAATAAGAGCTAATTTATAGCATTTTCACTTGTTTCAAGTCAAGGCTTGTTTAAGTAAATTCTAAAATAAGTTTCTTTTATCAGTAAGTTTCTTACTCTATTTTTTAGAATGATTTAGAATTTGTAGAGTGTCTCATAATTTTATACTTTCTTTCTAATGTAAACATCATAGTTTTGTGATTTGGTGAAAAATTGTTGCATTTCATACCATTAAGCACTCCTCTATGGATTAGACTCGTGTATTTGGATGTTAAAGGGTGCGAATTTGGCTATGGTGGTTTCATGAATATGTATTTTAAGTGCTTTGAATGATTTTAAATTTTTTGGATTATCTAAATTTAATATAACAGTTTAAATTGTTCTAACACATTAAAAAAATAATGACAAATAATAAAATTTGAGTAATCAGATTAAATTTAAATAATCTAAATAAATTTTGACTATTAAATACACACAAAGCTCGTTTGGCATGAACATCATTAATATATAATATTTTATTAAAAAACATGTTATTTCTCTACCTTTTTACTATTCGATCATCATTTATCATTACAAAATGTTATATACTATATATTACAGTGTCAAACGAACCCAAAAGTAGATAACTATAAAAATACCATAACCAATACCGTTAAGGTGCCGCTAAAACCCATTTAATTGATCATATAATTAATAGCCTTGAGCTCCCCAACCCCGAAGGCTACGAAATTTGATGTGATCATTGATTTCAAATCTTGACCTTCCTATAACCAAGCCAAGATAACAAAAAGTCCTCTCGCACCTTTTTCTTTCAAAGATATCGTAAGTGCCTTTTTATATTTCCACAAGTGAATTTTTGACAAATTGCAATAACCACAATGGGGAAAAAGAAAAATACTTCTCAGACAACTATGGTCAACCCAGTACTGCCTTCTACAGAAGAACATATACATGCACTCTGCAATTATTACCTACCTTAGTTAATTATCTACAGATCAGAAAGAAAAAGCTTAGTTATTTTTTTCATTATATAGTTAAAAATTCTCTCAAGGGATTCCTTTAATTTTTTAAACTGTAAAAAAAAAATCAATATTTTAATCTTTTATTTAAAGAACTGAAGATTTCTCTACTAGACAACTTATAAAGGTTGGTCTTTCTTTTAGTCTACTATTGATGATGACTCAAAACAATGACTAGAAAAAATGCTATTCCCGTCCATTTAAAGTACCAATATGCCTCCACTAGTTCTCTCGCCAATAACATTTCTCTACCAGGCAATTTTACTAGGACAACGTTTATCTGCATAATTAGTTTATCCAAGAAAGATAACCAAACACCATATAAAATTTAAATCTTTGTGCACAGATATCTGATACTCAACTAATCTCTTACATGAAAGGAAAAAAAAATTCCCTCCAAAAGATTTAATAGCAGCAGTGGCATACCTGAATGGCATCCTCAGAAACTGACATTGTGGAGACAAAGACAAGTCAGTGCTCACTGTATTATCAAATGGGTTCTTTGCTCAATCTCTTCCTTTTGTGTGTGTTGCTTTATTGGATCACGTCTGTGGCTTCAAAGACCTCAAAAGCTGCTTCAGGAAGTGTAGTTGAAGGTACCGTCTATATCAATGGAACAGCTCCTATTGGAATAACAGACCATGATTTTGTCTGTGCCACTCTGGACTGGTGGCCACCTGATAAATGTGACTATGGAACTTGCAGCTGGGGTACAGCTTCTCTTCTTAACCTTGTAAGTTCACTGTTCGTCCTAAAAAAACAGTACTTGTTCACTCGTTTTTTGAAGGCTTCTTTGGTGCAGTATTTCAGCTAATCCAGTAATAAACGACCACCTCTCAACATGCTGAACTGATCAAAAGCTATTCATTCAACTGTAAATCACAGTGAAACATCAACTATACAATAGAAGTCTACCATTCTTGTTTTATGGAGGCCTTGATAAACATGTACTGAAATTAAATGTAAGCTTTCCTCTTTGATTGTGTAGGACCTCACCAACCCAATACTGATGAACGCAATCAAAGGTAATTTACACCAGTTTTTTCACACACTAATATTGTAAGGGAAAAAAAGCATACATGAGACACCTTACCAGATTATTTTGTAACAGCAGAAATTAAGTAATACGGTTTTCTCTGAATTGCAGCTTTTTCTCCTCTGAAAATTAGATTAGGGGGCACCTTACAAGATAAAGTCATATATGAGACACTAGGTAAACCTTGCACTTCATTCTTCAAAAATAGTTCAGAGATGTTTGGTTTCTCCCAAGGTTGCTTACCTATGTCTAGATGGGATGAGTTAAACAGCCTTTTCAAACAAACAAGGTAAGTGTAGTCTTTCTTTCACCAAACATGCCCCAACTGCTCAAAAAATTCAACTCAATGCACTGATACAATTGTCCAAAGTTTCTGGTTTTCCTAAGTTATATTCTTGTATGCAAGTCGATGTATTGTTGACTTGTAGCCCAGTAGGGTATATTGAATAAAATCTTTTGACTGAGTTTTGATTGTGTCATCCTGTTTTGATTTTGAAATACAGGGCTGTTGTTGTTTTTGGTTTAAATGCATTAAGAGGAAGGACTATAGCTTCTAATGGTTCTGCCGTGGGAGCTTGGAATTCAAGTAATGCTGAATCCTTAATACGATACACCGTAAACAAGGGCTACACTATTCATGGTTGGGAGCTTGGTAAGGATAGTTGTGTTTTTGTTTTTAATATGGTCAAAGTTGTCACAGGAGATTTGAGAATGGCTTATTAGAGAGCCTGATTCCACTTCCAGGAAAATATTTCAAAAATTATAAAATTCTACTATCTCCTTGTTCTTCTAATAGTTAATGCTATTTTCGATTCTTAAATAAGTTTCTCTCAAATTATGCTTAATTTGAGACTTATTCCTTGCTTCAGGAAATGAACTCTGTGGGAGTGGAGTAGGAACATATGTTTCAGCAGACCAGTATGCATCTGACCTTGACAATCTACACAGCATAATACAAACTACTTATTCAGGTTTTGAAGTAAAGCCACTGGTAATAGCACCAGGAGGGTTCTTTGATGCAAATTGGTTTAGAGCATTCATAGAAAAAACACCCAAGTCTCTTCAAGTAGTGACACACCATATTTATAACCTTGGTCCAGGTAATAAATCAGAAAGACATTTTGGATACTATCTTTGGCAATCTAATTCGAACATTTTCCAGATAATATTTACTTCAGAAATTAACATTTGTAACTTGGAAGTATCTCCCCTGTAAGCAGATTTTATCTCTGTTTCTTTCACACAGGTGTTGATGATCATCTAATTGACAAGATCTTGGATCCATCTTATCTTGCTGGTGGTTCACAACCATTTAGTAGCCTGCAACAAATTTTGAAGAGTTCAGGAACTGAAGCGGTTGCTTGGGTTGGGGAAGCAGGAGGTGCTTACAACAGTGGCCATAATCTCGTCACAAATGCATTTGTGTTTAGTTTCTGGTGGGCTAGTACTTCCATTGTTGCAACGTTTCTTGTTCACAATTCAGAAACCGGTTGATTTCATTTTCCGTAAACAGGTACCTGGATCAGCTAGGAATGGCATCATCTTATGACACCAAAACATATTGTAGACAATCATTGATTGGCGGACATTATGGCCTGCTCAATACCAACACTTTTCTCCCAAATCCTGATTATTATAGGTAATTATTGAAACTCAAGTGCACCAATCCTGTGGTTCCCATTCCCATAATAAAAAAAGAGAAACATTCAAAATGAAAATTAAAAACGGTGCTGGTCTGATGCAACAACACCATCTTATACTAATTTAAGAGGAGTTTTGATGCTCAGCCAATATCTCCCATTGTTTTCCTATAAGAAAAGATTATGCTTTCTGGTTATGATCTTTTAATATGAGCCTAAAATACTTTGATTTGCAAAAGACATAAAATAACCAGGAAATCTCTGGTTCTGCCTACAGTAAAATGTGAAATGAAGTATACCTTCACAGAAATGTCCTCACAGAAGACTTAAGTTTTTTTTTTGGTCAATGAGAAGAACTAAGTTTATATATATGAGTCTCCGGTAAACTTACTGTTCTTTTCACCTCTAGTGCTCTTCTCTGGCACCGTTTGATGGGAAGGAATGTCCTTTCCACGAACTTCGTTGGTACAAGGAACATACATGCCTATGCTCACTGTTCAAAAGCATCTGTAAGTAGATCCCAGCACTTCTTTTGGCAAACATGTGAATATTTAAAGCCTGGCTAATAGATAGAAATCGTTCATTACAGCAAGGGATCACATTGCTTTTGATAAACCTAGACAACAGCACTACAGTTCAAGTTAGTGTTACAACTGAAAGTTTAACCAGCAATGGAACTTTGATGATGGGCCAGCAAGATCAAACTCCAAGAACAAAATTTACTAGGATGTCCAGGGTTACTCAAACTGATGGAAACACACGAGAGGAATATCATTTAACAGCCAAGGATGATGATTTACAAAGCCAAACTGTGCTTCTAAATGGAAACATACTTACCGTAAATTCATCGGGGGAAATTCCTGTCCTGGAACCAATAAGAACTAGCATGTCCGATCCAATAACTGTTGCTCCATTCTCAATTGTATTTGCTCACATTGCTAACTTAACTCTTCCTGCATGTATGTAAGTGTGCATAGAAACTTTAAGTCGTCATTCTTAATGGACAGAAATCAGAATAAAGTGCACAGAGGAAGTACCTGGAAAGCCTCGTAACATGAATGTTAACCTTGTAATATCAAATTCAGATATGATCAGATAGCTTAGTCTGTGAATATCAGAGAACTCAGACAAAATGCTACACTGGCTTCCTGTGTTGCAGCATCCACAATCCAAATTGCAGTTAGTGTTTCTTTGACCACCGCGAAAACATGAATGTTGACCTCTCAAGATTCAATAACATAGTTCAAACCAACAAAGTTCAAGCCAATAATTAAAGAATTATGATCTTATGATAACTCTGCTTTAAATGGAACCTACAGTTCTGCTAAACCTGCATAAAAAAAATTTAAAGACAATATAACCTGTACTGGCTTTGTCCTATAACTTTTTCCCCATTAATAAAATAAAAGAAGTTTATTGACCTAGAGCAAGATTACAACAGAAAAAGTATTTCAACTTCGCCACAATTGTGTGGCTAGTCTAAAGAATGTATAATTACACAGATGATAATTAGAGGTTTTTTCTCAATCTCATCCCCTATAAATAGAACATAACTCATCAGAATCCGCATTATCCGCATTCCAAATTCCCAAAACTGATTCTCTAAATGCACTAGGGGAAAAAAAAAAAACTTAATCTTGGAGACAGCACACAGTGCATGAGAAAAGAATCATTTAAGTTGAAGCAACTTGATGCTCTTGCAGTGCAAGAGGAATGGCTGGTCTCCAACTTGTTCCCTCTGGACTGTCCATCAGTGCTATCCCTAGAGCAGCTAAATCCTTCCTAATTGCATCTGATTTCTCATAGTCTTTGTTCTTTCTTGCTGCAGTCCTCTCTTCAATTCTTTGCATAATTTGTTCTTCTGTCAGCTTTGCACGTTTCAATGATTTTTCCCTTAGTTGCTGCAGAACCTATAAATATGTTAAGAGTTTAATTAGCAGACAAGATATCGATTAAACCACAGGACATTGAAAGAGCTTAGATAAATTCAGAAAGTGATATAGTGAAAGGTGGGAAGTCACTGGCTTGTGCCTAGGGGCAACATCAGTACTTCACAAGATCTTTAGAAGTAACTAAGGAAAAAGGAATATTGAGGAAGAGAAATGCAATGCTAGAAATTTTAAATAATGTCATGTCACTACAACTCACTTTAAAGCAACTCTCAAATAATAGATATGGGAAGCTGTTAGCCTAACCTACAGGTGAATTTTTCCTATGAAAATAATTGGATATGAACTAAGTTTCTCATCTCATATCTTACCTCAGCATACGTCATGGGCATCAACCCTAAAATATTTAAAACATTTCTCACTATCTTTTCGAGAGCAGCAAGTGATTCTATTCGATTTTTTTGTTTCTTTCCCTGCATAATCATCATGCAAAAGTTATATAAGTGCAAAAAGATTAGGCAAAATAAAATGGGAAAAGGAAAGAGCAGCAATGAATGAATACATTCATCATCTTGAAAAATTCAATGCTAAAACAAGGAATACTTGGTTGAATAGCAATATGCATATAACTTTGTGGCTAATCAGTGTTAATATGTAAAACTTAACCCAAACTAAATCCACACTTTAGGCTAGCTAGAAGACTAATTAGACCACATACCCCCTAAATTAAAACAAAGCTATGTAATTATAAAAATTTCATAATATCATCTAAAGCTTGTTACCTTTCTGGTATGCAGCATATCATTGACGATCTTTAACGGATCTGATAGAGCAGCAAAAACAACAGGAGTGTGAAGATCATCTGACATTGAAGACACAAACATTTCATAGAACTTATTAATGCTGTTCAAAATGTCAACTGGGACTGAATCTTTCTCAAATTCGAAATCATGCTGGCTGAAAATATCTTCACAATCTTGTAAAGTCTGCATCCAATTGAATTGTGCGCAAAGTTATACAACAGAAATTTCATCTAATGATACAACAGACAAACTTCTCTGTTTCAGATCTCAAATCTCAATTTCTATTCACAACATAAATAATATTTGAAGATAAATATGTTATACCTGATAGATGTAATATAAACGCTCAGATGCAATTTCTAGCTGTACATCAGAGTAGTTGATTGGTGATCGATAGTGGGTCCCTAACAAGAAAAGTCTCAATGCTAATGGATGGTAAAGATCTATAACCTGGGAAAAAGATAAACCATGCTAAGAATATCTTCACTTGGATTACAGGTCATCAATCGCAAAGTTGCAAAGTAAATCTTAGCAGACAAAACTGCTAAAGATTTTTTGAGAAAATCATATTACCTGCCGGATTGTGAAAAAGTTTCCAAGAGATTTGGACATTTTCTCTGAGTCAACGGTGACAAAACCATTGTGCACCCAGTAGCTTATATTACTATCCCTGCAAGCAGCACAACTCTGAGCAATCTCATTTTCGTGGTGTGGAAAAACAAGGTCCATTCCTCCACCATGTATGTCAAAAGAATAGCCAAGATAAGCAGCACTCATGGCACTGCACTCAATATGCCAACCTGGTCTTCCGGGTCCCCATGAACTCTCCCAAAATGGTTCACCCTCCTTTGCAGACTGCAAATATGTATTTTTGGCACATCGGCACATGATATAATCAACTATAAGAGAAATCGTGGTGATAGAAAATTAAAAATGGCCAAACCAACAAAAGTTTACTACAAAATTTTGATAAGAGAAGATTTAATGACCATAGCAACAAGCAAAAGTCTTATGTTGTAAAACTGACAATATACTTTTTATAGAAGTGAATGCATGTCATTGTAATGCAGAGCATAAGTAATTTCCATTACTTATTGCTCATATAGACTACCTTCCACAATGCAAAATCAGCAGGATTTTTCTTTCTAGAGTCCACAGCAACTCGCTCACCAGCTCGATTATCTTCTAATTTCCGCCCAGATAACTTTCCATAATCAGAAAATTTGTCTACAGCAAAATAGACATCGCCATCAATTGTATAGGCACAACCATTATCAAGAATCTGCCACAAAGCATGTTGAAAAATCCGTAAATTTTTACTCTCCCAGATTGATCAGAGAATTGAAGAAAGAAATAAAAGAAAGTGCAGATGTGTGCATGACAGACAAAAATAGACAGAGGTACAGAAGCCACGTAAATCAAATGCAAATAACAAAAGAAATCAATCAGAACAATCATAAAAGCACCTGCTTGATCATGTCAATAATTTGGGGCATGTGATCTGACACGCGTGGTTCAACAGAAGGAGGCAGACAATGAAGATACACCATATCATGATTGAACTCCTCACAGTAACGCCTGCTCAAACTAATTGGATCCTCTCCCAATTCATTTGCCCGAGCAATTATCTACAGCATTTGAAAAGTGCAACTCAGCAATCATCCTGTCGATACAAAGAATCCGAGAAAGTAGTCGGCCGCCAACTCTAACAGCGCAAATAAAAACTAATCCCTATCCAACTGAATATTCGGACCGAAATCCACAAACTTATAATAATTCAACATTCAAAACACAAACACCATCAAATCACATTGATGAATTACACAACTGAGCCTCACATAACAATAGCAACATAAACACGAAGTCATTACTGAAATCTCAATTCTTTCACAAACATGTAAAATTAAAAAGCAACCG
Organism: Flueggea neowawraea; assembly: GCA_948243855.1. Taxonomy (NCBI): domain Eukaryota; kingdom Viridiplantae; phylum Streptophyta; class Magnoliopsida; order Malpighiales; family Phyllanthaceae; genus Flueggea; species Flueggea neowawraea. Next base: position 12,094 of record CAODLS010425913.1, on the reverse strand, counting down.
ACCTTATCATCAACATCAGTGAAATTTCGAACATAGCGAACTTCATATCCCAAATGTTTAAGATACCTGCTTAATTCAACAAAAAGCCCTCATTATCAACAATCCAATTAAACAAACAACTAAATCAATCGAGACAACAAAACTGAAATTAAAAAAAAAAAAAAAGGATGGGCGACCTGTGGAGAACATCAAAAGTAACATAAACGCGAGCATGGCCAATGTGGCTAAGATCATAAGCCGTAACACCGCAAACATACATTCCAACTTTGCCCTCCACTTTCGGTTTAAACAGCTCCTTGTTTCGGCTCATGGTGTTGTACAGCCACACGTTGGTGGAAGGATGAGGAGGAGGAGAGGTGTTGGGGTAAAGAGAAGCGAAGAGACGAAACGGAGGCGTTTTGGAGGGAGGAAAGTGAGTTCGAATTGGAGGGAGGAGAGAGGTGGGGAGTGGACAGAGTCGGAAGATAGGAGGAGGGAGCTTGTAGCTCCACTTCAGTAGGCATCCCATCCTGCTTTGTTTGTGTTGGACAGTTGCTCTGTGTTGCGGCTTTTCTACTTTGTCCTTGTAACGACCACTTCTCGTATTTTACTCCCAAGCTTTTATAGAAATTAAATTACCCATAAATAGTTAATTCACCTTCAATTAGAAGTTAAGTCTTATTTGGCATTGTGTATTAGGGTTCCCATTTTTTGAGTAATATTAGATATATTAAATAATTAACAATCTAAAGATATTCAATATTAATATTTTTTTTGAAATTATAATATATTAAATATTATTAAACATGCTATAGGATCATTGAACATGAATTATATAAAAGAAAATAGGCATGGTACTAATTATGTTTAGAAGAACATGTATTTGTTCATACATAAATTTTTAATACAGGATAACCACTTTTTGATTAAATTATTAACGATTTTTAATTGTTTTTTTCAAAAAACGACCATCTTACAATCGATTCAATATTTCATTTAACAGAAGTGAATGAGAGGAAGGGAAAACGACCGACCGTCCGGAAGCTCAGCCAGACGATATGTAGTTCGATCGAGCAGCATCAAGTTTTCAAGCAGAAAAAAAAAAAAAAAAACGAAGCTGATCTCAGGAAATAAATTGGAACTGTAACTACATACAGATCCTGTCACCCCAAAGTTCATCTAAATTTGGTACAGGGAAAGAATTTACAAGCTGAGTAGCACAATTAATAGAGTAAACGTTTTCTATCTCAATGACACCAGTAACATACATGCTTCCACTAAAAGTAGCTGTGGCTGTAGTTCAAGAAAACTCAGATTCAAAAATTAGGCTGTGGTTTTCATAAAAGAATTGCATCTTGAAAGAATTTTCATGAGCTGAATGACCTGCAGGTTTTGTCCGTAATATCGATTCGGAGGTATGCGCATAGTCTCTGGTGAACAAACCGTGAATCTTTGAACATCAGTAGAAAACCCAGCTTCTGTGATCAAGCCAAGGAGCACACCTTATCTGCAATTGAAATTATACATAATTGGTCAGAATTGTCTTGCATAAACAAATGGTTCCAAACACCATTGATCTTTTTCACTTGAGGAGCAAAAGAGAAATAATATACTTCAACCATCAAGTAAGCTCAGGAAAGCAGTAAGCATCTTCAAATAATAAGGAGCATTAGCAAACTGTCCGATTTAAAGGCATGGAAGTAACTTCACCTTGTTTAATGCTACTGCAGCAAAAGCGATTATCGTCAATATAAGTTGCTAGGAGACCCATCATCCAGGAACCAACTGATGTATCATCATAGGCATATGTCTTCAGAGATGCACTAAAGAAAGATTCAAGATCAACATTACATGAACAGAAAGCATATGCCAACAAATCATGCTTAATTTAGTGGCAGCAAAATAACAATAGTAGCATGAAGACGCTCAACATCAAGGTTAACAATGAAGTCCATAATCTGGAGCCTAACTTAATGTTATGTACACTAAAACAAACTTATCCGTACCTGTTTATGTTAATGTACTGGGCCAAATTTTTGGAAAGTATAACAAGGGAACCACTTGCATGTCTAAAGTACCTGAAAGAATAAACATGACAATAAAGTTAGCAACTCAGCAAAATTAACAACTAAGATGAACATAAAACATCCAGCGCATCCTCAAGTTGCAAACCAGATAACTCACGATTTTTCATCCCCAAATTTCCACCAATCAGGCTCGTACCATTGTCTACCCCTGATAATCCATAGAATTTTCCGTCAAAAACTGAATTCTAATAATATTCAATTTCAAAAAGAATGAACACTGATGCAAGTCAAGACTGCTTTAGGCAAGCTCAAGTAGCAAATAAGTGTATTTTGCTCAAATTAGAAGAACAAGCTCATAGTCCTAATAAAAGATTAATATGGAATGGCATTGAACTGAAGAAATGGAGCAAGTCAGTTAAGAAATTTCCCAAGGATTTGATAAGAATCCGGCACCAATATTAATGCAAGGGATGATAAGCAACAATAGTTCTACCCAATGGTATGGGCTCAACCATTCCACATGTCAGGCAGCAAAGCCGTTAACTATAAGTGGAAGTCCAGTTTACATGCAGCATTGGTTTACAAAAACATGATATCATACTCATGTGAGACAAGATTGACAATCAAAGAACTAAAAATAATGATGAAGCATTTACTCTTCAGTAATTACATCTCCCGACTTCATGCATCCAATATAAGCACCATCCTGACCACGATGGCGTTCAATAATTCCGATTAAACCCTCTGTCATAAAGCAAAATGGTCTAAATGTCAGTGAAGGAAGTTCAATAAAATAGTTGGGAATATCGCAAGCAGTAATGTTATAAACAACTAGAAATGACATGGATGCTTTACCAAGATCAAGGTTAATAGAGTCATCAACCTTCACATAAAAATCTGCATCCCAATTTTGTACTGCTGTGCTAAAGAAGAACTTTGCTTTCTTGGGTATTTCTTCTTGAGCCTCCTCATGACCTTCCTGATCAATAAATAACAGTTCTTTTATACCCCATGTATTAAGTCTTCATATATCCTTTGTTTGAACCACTACTTTGGTGAAAAAATTATGTGAAAACAAGAGAGTTTTTATTATACACAGATAAATTTTACATATAGGACATATTTTCAGGAGAATAAAGCTTATAAAATTGCAAAGACAGAAATAAAAAAACTCACAAGAATCAAGAAATCCTTTGTCAAGTTATTTTCTTCATCAATATTACGATCTAAGCTATCACCTCGGTTAGCACTGCCAATGTCAAAGAGAAAAGTTTCTATAAGTCCATTGCATTAGAAGCTTTTACAGCTGTACTAGTGAGCCATACAAAAGAAAATTAACCAGAAATTTCATCAATGACAGAGCACAGAAGGAAAATAAAGACTAATGCTAAAATTAAGGACTTAAGTCTGAGGGGAAAACCTTCTGCCAATCACAAAACGTATCACTACCCCACGCTCCTCTAGCTTTTTTAAAGCATCACCTATGGAAGCAGAAAAGAATACCGTCATATATTTGCATAGACTAAAGGATATTTTTTCAATCATTTGTTCCTCCTGCTTGAAGAGGGCAAATATGAAGGAAATACAAAAGAAATGATAACAGATGCTTGATCACTCCACCAAAAGAGCAAAAGAAAGACACTTCAACATATAACATTTGTTTTGGCAAGTCAATTTTCAATATAATACCATTAAGATGACCACGGAACAACATGAACATGGAAAAAACAAATCTAAACAAAAAATTATTAAACAGCAAGTGCATCCTGATGTTAATCAAAAGACAACAACATTCAAGAGAACTCCGGATTATCCAAAAACCAAAATCCCAGCTAACCTCTAGGCATCCAAGACCCTCTAAATACATTCCGCTTCAGACGACTTCCAAATCCAGTATAAACACCAATGACCGCAAGAAGCTTCTGTCCCGAAGAAGATCCACTTTTCTGAAATTGGTTCTTAAGATACCCCTGACTCTTGGCCAACGTCAATTCCATCTCTGCCTCCACAGTTCTCCTCTCTAGATCCCTACAAGTCTCAACCCATTACTATCACACTCCAACCAAAAGGGAAAAGAAGAAATCATTTTTTCAAAAAGAAACAGAAAAAACATACTTGCATCCCAGAACATTTAACTTATCCTTCAGCGAAAGAACCTTCGGTCTCTACAAAACAACAAACAAAATAATCATAAACCTCCACAAATTACTCAGACAACTCAATTTCCTTCACTGACATGAACACAAACCTGGGCCGAATTCATCTTAAGTAGGCTAGAAAGTAACGCTCTGTTCTCAGCATCTTGCCACAACCTGATGATCTCAAAGCATTTGGAAAAAAAATTATTATTATTATGTATTAAGAGATTCCAAGAAGTGAGGCAAAACATCAATATTGAATTGTAACTGAATTAAGAACATAGACCCGTCAGCATTCAAAGGATCCAATAGAATTCTATTTCTACTCCAATTTGTTAAAATAAAAAAGCTAGAAAGTTGTAGTCGCAATCAATAATGAATTAAAAAAAGTAATAAATTGACAAATAGAGAAATAGAGGAAAAGAACGAACCGGCCGGCGACGTAGAGCCAAGCGAGGCAGGAGAAGAAGGCCATGAGGAGAGAAGGCTTGGAGGTGTTAAGAGGCTTGGATCTCCATCGCCTATCTTGCTTCGTCGTCGTCGGCAAGCTCTCCATCTGATCACTCGTCGTAAACTATGTAAATACGTAATTACTTGCGTTGCATTTGCCTGACGGAGTGATCTGAGAAAGAAAAGAAAAGCGGTTGGTGGATTTGAGTTGGGAGAGACGAAGAAGAAGTAATCCGTGAGACAGTAACGGATGATGTGGAGATTTGATTGTTTGGGCCGAAAATTTGGAAGGAAAGCGTTTCGTTCTGATTGGGCCAATAGAAGAGAAGAGTTGTTTCTTCTCAGAGGCCCATATTATTTTGTGCTAATTGCACAAAAGCCTAAAAGAAAAATTACAGAAGCGAAGCTCTTTTTCTCAAAGACATGCAAAACATGACAATTTTATTTTTTTCTCTTTCTTTTATTTTATTTCTGTTTCCAAGACAATTTTGCACATTCTTTAAAGGGTGTGGCAAAAAAAGAATGAAATCCTTACAAAAAAGAAGATTTGAACAAATTCTGGCGGAGACAAAATTAAATCTAAATCAAACCAACATAAGGAAATAAATTTGCAGCAAAATGAGGTGTCAAAGGAGCTTAATCTCCAAGAAAATTATCTGCAAAGAGTGGATCACCAAAAAAAGGAAACAATCTGTCGAAAAGACAATTGGCTAGGGAGCATGACCTCTAAGGATTAATTCTGCAGAAACAAATCTGTAACAACAAGGAAATAAAACTGCAGATGGAAGGTCAAATATCGTAAAAAGAAAGTTCAGAGACAACCAGCAAAGGAAGATTTGCATTAAAGGAAAGTCAAGGGAGTTTTAGAAGGCTGCCACCAAGAAAATTTCCAACAAATTAAAGAATTAACTCCATAATTGTTGGAATGTTAATATGGATCAAACCATGATGAAAACGGTATATATAGGGTAGAATAGATTTGGGAAAACTCCTCTCTCAACATAACACTATCCCTTTATGGGTTAACCAAAACCTCCCTTAGTATTTGTTCTATGTTTTATTCTTTTCCATTAATTATCTTTTGTTCTATACTACATTTTTCTCTTAATCTCTTGTATTCAATTTTTAATTCAATAAAACTCTCCTTCATCATTGTGTTTTTGCAAATTGTCCAAAATAGGAAAGACCCACCAATGCAAATTTAGTTCTTTACTTGCTATAATCGTTTTAATTAGAAGTTAGGTAAAAAATGACGCAAATCTCTATTTAGTTTGGAAAAACTTAAAATTCCATGATACACTGTGCATCGATCTAAAGGGAAACATTGTCTTTCTAGCAAAAAAAAAAAAAAAAAACAATTACATTAATTATTTTATATTTGTTAATATTTTTTTTAAATTTTTTTTTTATTTTTTTTTTATTTTGTTTTGAATTTGTTTTCTTTCTTAAAAAAATTCTTATTTGTTTGATTTTATTTTTTGACATAAAGAATTTTTTTAATGAAAAATAAAATTAAAACAAAAAAACCATAAAATTAGTACATTTAATTAAAAAAAAATAGAATAAAAATTATATTTGATGTGGATAAAAATTTTATCCACATCAAGGGCGTAATTGAAAACATGAAGTAGATATTTGCGGTAGAAAGAATGTAATTTGGGGCTATTTCTTTTGGGACACAAGAACATAACTATATTTTATCTACAAAATCCAATAATTATTCTAAAATTATAAAATTCAGTGTTATCATAAAACTTCTCCCTTCTTCTCATTTTGATAAGCACTAACTAAAAAACACAAGAAAAGCTAGTTTTAATAGTTAAATTCATTTAATTTCATAAATTTTTACATTTATATCCTTTGACTAATTGTGTTAGTTGTTGAGTTCGGTTTTGATTATGATGAATGCAAAACAACCATGAAAAAATGCAAAGTTATAAACCTGCTGATATCTGGTAAATACGCATGTTGATGAATGCATAACTGAGTTCTACGCACACAGCAGAGCCTACAATGCATGTACATGAGAAACAAATACTACTAAAAATTATTTATGTTCATCTACGCACGCAGCATATAGTGCAACGCACGTTGACGAGCATCCAGATTGATGAAGAAAAAAATGTGCAAGAGTTGAAGCACGTTAAGAACAAGGAACTACGCACATAGAAGAAAGAGCTACACACATAGACGAAGATGACACTTGACTGGAATAAAGCCAAATTCTGTTGAAGTGTGTTATAATTTCAAAAAGGAATATTATCTGACACAGATTCAGATAATGTCAGGAGAGCACAGAAAGTTATGCACATTGCAAGGCGTGCTAAGCTGTCAGACAAGATGAGTTGGACTAACTGACAAAGCCAAGACGCTCATCGGGAATTCAAATTCAAATATTCCCTAACAAGTGCTGACACAAGTGTAGAACAAATGTACAATCTTGAATGTCTACGCACACAAAACAAAGTGCAACGCACGTAGTAAGCCACTGGGTAAAAACTGCATATTCTGAAGATTGAAACAATGCACGTAGAACATGGTACAAGGCACGCAAAACTCAAGATCAACGCACACAGTAGAGAGTCAACGCACGCAGATGCTGATCCTATCAAAACCTAGACCACTGGAGTTCTTGCAATGCACGTAGACCTGTTATCAATGCACGCAAAACTAGATGGAACAAGGCACTACGCACGTAGATGGTGGCTATGCACGTAGAAGACGACAACGTCATTTACTGGACAGAATTTGTCTCATTTCATAACGGCTACTTCGAGGCTCCAATGGTTATATTTCGGAAAGTAACTATAAATAAATGTCCCAGGTCAGAAGAGAAATAAGAGATACCCTTGCTAAGGATTACTATTCATTTTATCTCTCTTCTGTACCTTTATAAGCCTTTCAAGCTATTTTCTTGCAATCTTATTGTTGGGTTGGTGTGAGTTTTAATCTGTTATATCTTTGGGGTTAAATCTGTAACAAGCAAGGTTGTTTGCTTGGGTAGATAGGTTTTCTAGTGAGTCTTAGAAAACTAGAATTTCGGTTTGCTAGTTGATCCCGCAAAACTAGTGGCTCGGTTTCCTAGTTGATCCCGCAAAAACTAGTAGTTCGGTTTCCTAGTTGATACCACTAAAAACTAGAAATATTGTTTGTTTGTTGAGTCCGCAAAAACAAGTGTGTAACGATTTGCCTGTTGAGCCCGCAAAAACAAGTGCGTAACAGTTTTCTTGTTGATCCCATAAAAACAAGGTGTAACAATTTTCATCTACACGTAAGTGAGGAAAATAGTTGATTGAACTCTCTAGTGGATCTAGAGGAGTAGACGTAGGTCAAGAGGACCAAACCACTATAAATCTTGGGCTCTGATTTTCTCTCTCCCTTACTCTTTCTCATTTACTTTATCTTGCATTTGCTTTACATTGTTTGTGAATTAGTTGTTTATTGCTTCTGCATTTTTTACTTTGATTTGAAAAAAACTTTGTTATTTCTTTTAATTTACAAAAAATTTTCAACAAAATTTTTAACTTAATGTAACTCTAATTCACCTCTTTCTTGGATTGTCATTCCATTTTTCATATTGGGACTTACATTAATAATTAATGAAATAATTAAAAAAATTAAATGAAAAAATACTTATAATTTTACTAATAATAAATATTATATATATATATATATATATATATTTTTTTTTTAAGACACCCAAAATAAAAATTGTGTCTATCAATTTAGAACGGAAGAAATATTTATTTTAAATATATAAATATCTTATGTCTTTTATAGAAAGTTTTTAACTAATAATATTAAGAAAAAAATTGACCACGCAACCGCAAGCCTTTAGTCAACATGTCATTCCTATTCCTTGGAAAAATTTAAAACTCTTAAATTGTTATTAATTATGTAAATAGAATTTAATGATAAAATGCCTATCTTTGAACAGAGTTCATAATTTTTAACTCTAAATATTGTTTAACATGCTAAACACAAGTTCTAAGTATGCTATTCATCAAACTAGAACAATGTGTTTTCTTTCAAACATTCAAACAACGCCTAAAACGCACTTAAACAATATTTACCACATCCAAAGGAATTGCACTTCGCACTTAAACAAAGCCTAAAACGTAGAACCTAGTTCAACAATGAATGAAAGTTTCTTAATGCATAGATACTATCTCCTCAGAATAGATGAATAAAGCATTGCTCTGACTAATGCAATAAGAAAAACATGTCAATTATGGTACAATGACAGAATTATCAATAGTTTTGGACTCGTCCGAGAAAATTAGCAATTCTGCACAATACATCCTTCAAGGTTCAAATGCGATGAAAGCTCCAACGCTGCATAATCTCTCGTCAGCTTCAGTCCGTAAGTTCTAGCTTCTGGCAGCTCCTCCTGGCAACAAGCTAGCCAGGGATGGAACCCCCTGGTTCCTCATTTCTTCCTGTGCTCGCTTCATTTCTTCAGGATCTGTCGCAAAACATAACAGAGTAATAATCAATAAATGAAAGAGATAATAAAAAAGAAAAGTAAGCAGATAGTTTAGCACCATAATAAACTACATACTGCCTAGTATCTCGAAAAAAACAACAATGCATTTGGTTCGCAAAATTAGAAGATTCAAGTATGAAAAAGACAAAAAAAAAAAGTGCCAGACAGAAATAGGGCGAAGAATCACAAATGCACTCAGAATCTTATTCATAGACAGAATTTGAAAATATTCATGCAAACTTTTTCGCGAAAGAATAAATTCGTAAACATCAAAATATTCATGCAAATCTAGCCGTACATTGTTGAAATCAAAACGTTCATTAGCTTATAGAGATAACTGAAGGGTAAGTAAAAATGAGTAGCTTATCCAAAACATAAAGTAACATTTAGGACAAAAATAGCCTTTTAGGGCCCCTCTCAAGTAAAATAAGATGTTAAATTAATGAACTAAATCAACATTTATCATCCCCCACCAACTTTTCAAAACAACAAAGAAGCACATATATTATCAATGAACAGGGGTGATTACCCATATTCTCCACCAGTTTGGGCATTAGGAAAACTACTACCAGCATAAATCCAATCATGAGACCCATTGGGCTTTTGACAATATGCATTATGGAAAACGGTTCCCTAATCTGTAAGCAAACACAAAAGATAAGGAAAAAAATAAACTAAAATAGGAAACTTATCCACAACAAAATAAACAAGGCAAGAACAATCAACCTCATAATATTGTTCCTCTCTCAGTGGCTCTAACGCTAACTCACTCAGAACCCTTCTGTTCTCTGTCAAAGCTGCCTGGACCTTGCCTGGGAATCTGGCGCTGACATCAACTCGTACCTAGGCATGTTAAAGAAAATCAATACTTACAAGGACAGTACATGACTTGTGAGAACTCAATTGAGAAAAAATTGTAAAAAATCAATCTTACCGGAGAAAAGAAATAACCTGATGCAGCCACTTCAATTAAATGACTCCCAGCAGGGACATTATGGCTTTTGAAATTGAAGTCAAGGATTCATGATACAATTACAGAAAGGTTCGCAAGCATCCCTTTTTTATGATCGGTACAAGCATCCCTTATATTAAAAAAATGGTGTTTATTTGAATCTAGCACTGGAATCCTCATAAGTTAAGCAAAATTATATTGATGAAACATTACTACATAATATGACTATTGAAGCGTTTGATAATAAAATCCAAGTGGGAAAAACAAACAGAAGAAGAAGACAATAATAGGATACAATGAAAAATATCCATCTGGCCGTGGATAAGTAATAACTTGGCCGCCATTGAGTATAACACTGACATCTGACATTTTGCCAGATTGGCCAAATCTTTTGGTTGCAAGACTTGCCATTGACCATTTAGAAGATAACAATTTAACAAGTAAGCAAATGCAAGAACAACCATCCACACTTTTGTTTAGCAAAAGAAGCTACAGAATCTCTGATACAATTACTCATTACATTCAGTCTACTAATGTTTCAACACCGGGGGTGAAAATGAGGGAAATTCTGGCATAAGGCACTATTGCAGTTAGGGTTAATTGAATGACCCTGATGAAATAATTCTAAATCACACATTAGCCATAAACTCATAATAAAAGGTACCATACTGTGATAAAAATAGGCTTTGCAGATAGAGGCATAATTCTTTACAGACATTCCATCTGCTCTAGTCCAACAATTTCCCTCATTTAGCACAGAAACACTTTCTTTCGACAGCTCTATGCAAAGTAGAGCAAACATAGATTTCACAATCACTCAATTCACTAGAAAAATTTTGAAAACCTATCATACAAAATCCACGCGAAGATACAATGAATACCAAGGTTAAAATCGCCTCATTCGTAGATTAAAATGCAAGCAAAACTAGCAATTTAGTTTCCGCACTTTCACAACAGCAACTCAAATCTCATATAAAAGTAATATTTCAAATTATCGTCGATAGCATTTAAAAAAAAAAACTAAAAAACTAGCTATATTATTCAAGCAAAAAAACCTGTGAGTGGCAAATAATTTTAGCTTCATCACTTGCAAACTTAACGATCTCTCATCAACAGTTAACGAAACGATTTAACACCATTGAAACTCAGAATAAAAAAAACATACCTGGAATCTTCACTCGTCCGGTTATGACGTTCCCATCGCCCGACCTACAAATATTAAATAAATAAATAAACCTAAAAATTTGGGGAAAAAAATGCAAGTAATAGCAGATTTCATAATAATCAATTATTCAAAATGATATGAAAACAACTAACAATAAGGAATTAATTAGATATTGGAGCTAAAACAGAAGCATGAACGAGAAACCATACGACGGAGAAATCGCAAGGACCGAAGAGAGGAGAGGAAGGCAGAACTGGAAGAGAAGAAATAGCAGGATCGGTTTCGATCCGACGGGGGATGCCATGACGGAAGCTAAGATTGGACAGAGCTTCCTTTTATAAATCAAATCTATGCTTTCTCTTCTCTACTGCGGCTTGTTTTTGATTGTTTCTATTTCTCTTTTATTTTTGTTTTCCTCCAGGTGCAGGCTAGACCACTCGTCCAAGTGAATACGCGACGCCTAAGACAACGAGAGAGTTATTAGGTGCCACGCGCGTACAGTACAATTCGTTGCCCCATCGGACACCACACCAGGGCCTATAACACGCAGACGCAGTCACATAACACGGCTGTCCGGATTAATAGAACGGGCGTATATTATTTGTTCCACAAAAAAACTGTAACTTTAGTGAAAATAAGATTAAAATTGCGATTATGATTTGTAAGCTGCTTGTAACAGCCCCGTAGCCCGGTCCACTGTGTCCCCGTGATGTAGCCGGTCCTCCCGTTAAAGAACGAATTACATGTGTTCGGTGCGGGGTCAGACACATTAATTTTTTTTAGATGTATTCCAACGGTAATATTATCGTTGGGGCCGAAAAAATATCTTTTTGGTCCATAACGGCTAATTTTACTCATTTTCCTATAAATACCCCCTAAACACATTTTTTTCTCTTA
>CAODLS010425752.1:0-22025 GCA_948243855.1 Flueggea neowawraea | reverse complement strand
CATTATCAGCAAGGAATCTGTTAGCAGGAAAGGATATACTAAATCAAATTACTGAATTTTGATCTGAATTGAAGAAAATGGCAATGAGAACAAAGGAGAGAGAAGATGAAGAGAAGTCAAATGAGAAGGAGAGCCAGGTGGAGAATGAGGTTTCGCGGAATGTTTTGCGAGAGGTGGATTTGAAGGAGAAAGAGAGAAAGTCATTGCTTGAAAGAAGTGCAGAGAAGTCAGAAAGAACCCAGAAAGGAAGTGCCAAGGAGAAGCTGAGAAGGAAGAAGTAAGTGTACACATTTCACACTATACTTGTTGATTTGCATCAACATTGCTTCATACTTTATTAATTCTTCCAAAACCTGGCAAATTTACTAGTCTTGAACAAAATTACATGGTTGATGTGAGTGTTGTTCATTGTAATTGTGTCTATTTCCTTAAATTCAGTTCACAAATTCTGCAGAACTGTTGATGATGCTGAGAACATCCCGGTCTCGCTGAACCTGGCAAATGTAAAGCCCAAGGAAGAGGAGCGGTTGCTGCAGATTAGCACGACTCCTCCTTCCCCTCAATGCTTTTCTGCAACTTGTGGACCAGCTAAAACAACCCCTCCGAAACCTTCCAAATCCAGACTTATGGTATGAATTTAGCGTATTGCATTCGAAGAAGATGATTAAAATTTTGCATGTTCAACCCTATTCAACATATGTAACTTTCAAAGACTCGTTCTTATTTCTACTTCTTCACTATACAATTCTATAAATATGCTGAGAAATGTCTTGTGGAATGGGATGTCTTGTGGAATGGGATGTCTGTAGAATTCACTTTAAAGAGTGGAATTTTCTTTCAGAATGTTGCTTGATGTCGGAATAATATGATGAGGATGATGATCTTGCGCAGGGGAGGGGAATTCTTCAAGAAGTGAAGCAAAATAAGGAATTGGTAAAAGAGGAAATCGAAGACAAAAGCAGAAACTTTTCTATAGTAGATGGAAGAGAAGCAAGAGCTTTGGATGTATTTTGGCTCCTGAAGCCATGCACTCTATCCAACTAATGACTCTGCCTGAGCAAGAAATTCATATTCATTCATTCTTTCTTCATTCTCTAGTTTCTAGTCATTTATTTTTCATTATTTGATTCTTTTCATGTCAATAATAGAAACTGTAATTAAGCACTCAAATGGCAAGTAATAAATTGATGTCTTTGGATCCAAACTTTAGAGCTTTTGGAAATAATGTACATTGTTTATGGGCTTGTTTGATAAGTGTGGATATAGCAGCTAAAAGGTTTTTGAAGTAGTTAAAATAGAGAAAGTGACACGACTATTACGAAAAAATATGTTAAACATTACATGTTGAAAAATGCTAAATCCGTCTGATGGCAAAAAAGCTCATAGTATTTCTGTAGTTGCCAGAACATATACTATACATTTTTTTGAACATCTACGATGGTTTTTTTATCCCTGTAAGAAGTCTTAACTCGACAACAATGTGAAGATAGAACAGAAAGCATTAAAACTTAATTGCAACAAGATTCCATACAACCGTTTCTGTCGTACTAAAATTCAGTTGCCAATTCTGCTGTCGTTTCTGTTTTCCTTAATATCTACGAATTAAAAATGTTAAATAGGAACAAGCAATAGGTAAATGAGAAACTACGCAACCCAAATCCAGATACATATGATGAAACTAAAATACAAAAAGGTCCCTCTCTTTGATCTATTACTACCTGCACATTCACATTGAAATTGCAAATGCATCTGAACAGCCTGTGTTTGTTTGTGCCTATCAGATTTTCTGCCCTTTCATATTTACTAGCTGCATTAATTTCACATCTAATCATGATAATATTGATCTCACCGACCCATGCACAACGCACTTCTCATTAAATATTAAAGATACTCGTAAGCCAGATAGCACATATATACACATATAGCTGAACCTCCATTTCTTTCATCCTAGTTAAGAAGTTGTTAAGAATAGTACTATTATTGCTGTGGTTGGTTTTGTCTATAATCACAACTTCAACATGTAGTAGGCCGCCGCTTGCACCAGCACTCTACGTTTTCGGAGACTCATTGTTCGATAATGGCAATAACAATCTTCTGCTTACTCTTGCCAAAGCCAATTTCCCGTCCTTATGGTGTCGATTTTGCTAAAGGACGACCCACTGGAAGATTCAACAATGGTCGAATCGTCCCGGACTTCATCGGTACGTAACGTTATCAAATACGGGCAGACAAAACTTTAACTGAACTCAAGAACCAAACCGAATAGAACAAGCTTGGATTTTTCGATTCTGCTCATATATTTTATTTGGCCAATTCGTTTTGTCTTTCTCTTTGGTTGGTTTGATTCATTACGGTTTAAAACTATGAAAATCAAACCGATCCAACAATTATAACAAATTGGCTGAATATATTTAACAATTGAAAAGTCCAAAATTCTTGACTCTTTCAATCCTAAATTAATGATTTTTGGTAGAAATGTCTAAATTGTTAATGTTTGGACAGAGTTTAATATTTTTTAATGTTTAATTCTTTGTTTGGAAAAACCCATATATATTTTATTATTTTTTTCTTTAATTTATTATTTTTCAGAAACCAACCGAACCGACAAGCTAATAAATGGGTTTGGTTCAACCCAACATGCCAATAATGTGTATAGCTAATGGAAGTAGATGCGTATATATGTTTATGCCGCTGAATTTTTGAGGTTACCATATCCACCGCCAATTCTGAAGTTCAAGAAATCCACACCTCTTACTGGTCTGAATTATGCGTCCAGCTCTTGTGGCATTCTCCCTCAAACTGGGATGCAATTGGTAACATATATGTTTATTCCTATGATCTATTCTTATTTAAATTTTTGTTTGATAAAGTTCATTTATAATTTTATGTATATATGCTCCATCATCTGTTTGCGAATTAAAATGCGCTTCAAAATAAAAGAATAAATGTACATAGGTCACCGACATGTTCATCTTGCTTAAAATATAATCTTACAATATTGTGTTGTTAAAATTCTTAAAACTACAATCAAATTTGATTCTTCATGATGTCAAATTACCAGGAAAAATAATACTGGAGATATAGTTGTAGATGATCTGATCATGTCAAACCATCACACCTAATTTGGGGATTATAACCATGTATATATTTACATGGACTTATATAATTTATTAGTATTTAAATCAATTCTAACACTAAAAGATTAAGATTTCGACTCGGTATGAGTAGTTAATTATCAAAAAAAAGCCATTTATATATATATTTTTTTTAAATTTGCTCGTCATAAAATAAGAAATAAAACCTTAGCATTCTATGTACATGAATAAATAAAACACACTTTTTGAGATGAGTCAAATTTATTTATCAATAACCTAGCGGTTTAGGGTTTGTTTGGGTTTAGCCATTTTAAATTTGAAAGAGTAGCTCAACTGACAATGAGCAGAAATTTAAGAACTTGTGCAAAATCACAAGTGTAACATTTTAAAGCACAAAATTCTCTTGAGACAGCACTTATCGAAATAACTAACAATTTACAATGATTATTTAAAAATATACTTATATTAATAATCGAAATCGCAAAAGACACGAGTAAATTTTAAGAATTATGGATCACGTCACTTGAATTATGATTTATTTTGGTGGGCATTGGTGCAGGGAAAGTGCTTGAGTTTGGACAATCAAATAGACTTATTTGAAAAAACGGTGAAGAGAGATCTACCAAAACACTTGAAAACCACAAATGAGCTTCCACATTACTTGTCAATATCCATATTTATAGTCTCCATTGGCAGTGACGATTACCTTGACTACTTCGGAAACTCCAGTGAACGTTATACTCCTCAAGCATTTGCTACCCACATCTTAGACGCATTATCTCAACGTTTTGAGGTAATTTTACCTATACGCTTTTATCAAAATTTCCATATATAATTTTATTAAATTATATATGTCCATTTAATTAGCATTTACAAAATAATTCGTATATGCAAAATTACAGAGATTGTATAAGTTAGGAGCGAGGAAAATAGTGATGTTTGAGATCGGTCCACTTGGATGTATACCCTTCGTGACAAGGTCAAGGGATAATCAGAAGAAAAAGGAGGGAAAATGTGTTGAAGAATCAAACGTGATTGTGAAATACTTCAATGACCAACTTCCGGTGACACTGAGGGATTTGACATCCTATCTCCATGTCTCCATCTTTTTTAATGGTCATGCTAATTGGTTAGGCTATGATGTCATTCTCAATCCTTCTAACTATGGTAAGTCAATTTTTTATTTAGCTTTTGCTTACAAATTAGTTACTTTGTTGTTTTAATTAATATACATTATGAGTAATGAAATGTAACAGGGTTAACCGATACAAGTAATCCGTGCTGCAGAGCATGGAGGATTGGAACCTTAACATGCACACCGCTGACTTCGCCGTGCTCCAATCCAAATCACAACTTCTTTTTTGATGGATATCATCTCTCTGAATCGGTTTCCTCCGTCATTGCTTCCCGTTGTATCACTGACAATTCTGTTTGCTTCCCCCCTTTGAACCACCTTATTCACATCTAACACTCCAATTGCAATTCCCTCTGCACACTTAATTACTACGATACCTTCAATTCATTTTCAACTGCACATACTTTTTGTTGTAAAATCTATATGTAAAACTAAACAACGAAATAATTGCCCTATATTTATACTTCAATAAAATTTAAGATTGTTAGTAGAGGTTAAAAATGGAAGAAAAATTATCAGAGTTGCAATGTGTTGAGGTCCAAACATACCAATACACCTGCACAAGAAAGTAAATTATAAAGAAAAAAGAAGTGACCAAATTCTACGATTTCCATTAAAATAAATACTAGTTTTTGACTTCAACGTCATCTCGAAATACTATGAATCTATTTTTATTTTCTTATAAATATTCAAGATTATAATAAAAAGTTGTATCAAATTAAAAAAATAAAAATTATATGAATATAATAATATCATATAACTATCGAAAAAAATCTCATATTAAATTTTAGAATGCTTCTTTATATATAACATTTTGAGTACAATTTGAATAATTGCCTTATTTGTCACATATTAAAATCTACAACCAATAACTTCTTTTAACTCTTGAAACAGTAACATACATTTGTCGGTGGGTGAAAACATGTCGAGGCATATATAATCCAATATGCGATAGAAATTGACCTTGATTTTTGTTGATTGTTATCACAAAAGAAACAACTAATGAGAATTATTCCTGTCATAATTTAAAAGATAATCTAATATCTGATGGAGTCAGCATGAAGCGATGAATGAAAACTCGACTCCCACATAACTACCAATTATAATTTCTGCTTCAATCATATGTTGTCCAAGCTGAAATACAATTAGTTGTGTACTATTGGAAAGTCGTGCATATTAATCTATATTACGGAGCAACATTATTGGTACACCCAACTTCACTATCAATTTATGATTTGGTAATCTTGAAACAGATATATTATTGAAAAATTTAGGAGTTTAAATATCTTCATAGTTCATTTTTTGACAGGAAGGACCATTAAATTTGTAAAAAGTTCCTTCCAGTCAAATCAACAAAATATTTACCACTTGACGCTAGCACAAATAATTGAGTAATTGAGCGTGCAAATGATTGACTTGAGTTGTTTAAATTCAATCTGTTGTTAAAAAAAAATGTATGTCCCATAGCAATTGAGGAATATATGCCTTAACCACCAAGTCTTGTTTATTGTCTGTATAGAATAATCTTTTCAACACTATTTTGGTTTAATTTTCTCTTAGCCAAAAGTGATAAAATAACCAACAACTGCACTATTTGTTACATCTTCACTAACAAAAATTAGTTCCTATTCCTTTTCTTTGTTATTAAGATTGTAAAGAGAAGTTCATCAATGGTGTTTCTGGAAAATTATAAATTCTTCTGCTCACTATGCACCAATGATTCAATTAAATTCTGGTCGTTAAATCAAATTAAGATGGTCAAAAACAATGAATTTGTTGCCTTGAATTTTCACCTTAATTCAATAAGATCTCAATTTGTTGTATAAATTAAACCAAATAGCAAAGTCATCCAGAAATATATTATTACATTTACGATGCACACGTGTGAAAGATACAAATAGGTCCATTAATGAGAGGAAACTGAAGCAATATAACAAAATAATCTATCAGTGAAAAATTAAAGAGAACTCTGAGCAACGACAATCAACCTCATCTGCCTATGATATTCAACTTCACTAGGAAACGCTAGCTCCTATTCCTCCGACAAATGCTTCCACAAATCTCTCAAAAAATAAAGAAACACACAGTGAATAAAAAAATAAAATTAACCAAATCAAGACATACATACGAAACAGGAGATTACTTTAATCGCCAATTTTTATTTTATGGTTCAGTGCTTACAACCAAGAATAACTTCATTTCTTGTCTACAGAAAATCCGATTATATAACTGCCAATTTGATTGTTCATAAGGCATTAAACAGGTTAAATAATGATCAATCCATCTTCAGGATTGTAAGTAAAATCCATCTCATTTCAGACCATCATAAAAAAAATTAGCTATGTAAAATCCAATTTTCAATAGAAGCCTTTTCGAGAAAACTCGTTGCCGACCAAAGTTTATCTAGGCAACAAACTCAAATGCTTTTTCTTGATGTTTGCTGATAATGTAACAAATTGATGTATATCCGCTCTGGAAACAGTTGCACTTTCTAGATCCTGCTATTCGAATGAAAACACAATCGCAGATTCATTAAAATGATAAGCTAACAAAAAGAAAAAGGAAATACTGGCCCTGCGGTTATCACCATCACCGGTCGAACACACTCACTACCATAACCAGTATTCCACCATATCCCCAACTACATTTGTCGGTTTGTATTATTGATGATGGCAAATATCAATCCAAAAATACTGAGATATATAGAAAACAACTCACGGAATGTAAAATTCAGTACAATACATTTGGACAACTAATGGTAAAGAATGCCATAAAAGAAAAATCATGGCGTTTTCTTAGTAATCATAAATTTCAATCACAGAAACAATTTAATTATTTGACAAAATCATATCAGATACCGTCTCATATCTGTTTGATTAGCTTACATTTTCTCTGAAAACAACCCTCGTACAAAGACTGGACAATTAAAATTCAAAATTTGTTACCCTAGCTGTTAAAAAGAAATAATATGTAAACATGGTAGAACTATAGAACTATGTAATACTCGTCAATTATAAATTGCTGAAATTTTAAATGGAATGTAACTAATTGATTTCCTGGCCAGGAAATATGATAATTGTGAAAACCCCAGGATTTGCTTATTAATACATAGCTAGCCTGCAATGTTAGAGAACTCATCAGAGAAGATATTTGAAAAAAAAAAAAAAAAGGAAAACAGAGAAGATACAAGTGCAGATAAAACTATTTTCACCAAATTAAAATGTCAATTAGGATTTCAAAATAGATTGTATTTGGATTTAAATAATAAAACTCATAATTTCAATCTGGTTGTTATTCTTTTAAATTTAAATCAATTTGTTATGAGCGTAATCTTAACAATAAGATAATACTGAATTAAAAATATGATAATTTTAAATTTTTTTAAAACAAAAAAATAATTAAAAAGTCACTTGTCGAAAATATGTAATGCCATATTTCAACTGTAAAAAGAGCCAAATGTCAGTATTTTAGAACTTATATATGCAATTTGCATATATACTAGTGTTAAACCCGGATGTTGTCTTGATACTTTGAATCTATTTTTATTTTCTTATAAATATTCAAGATTATAATAAAATTGTCTCAAGTTTTTTAAATGAAAACATAAAAATTTATGTTTACTATGGTTTTAATGAAATTTATGTTGTTATTGTAGACTGATTTGGCTAACCTTCAGAAAAAGAAGGAAAAGGAGAAGTTAGGAAACTGTTTTTTGAACTTTGTTTTATCTCTCTTATACGTTGATTAGTGTGTGAATATGGTGAATAACTCGATTTAACTTTATTCGATGGGCAGACACTTAAGGAACTTAGAGCCAAAGCGCAACAGAAGGGATCTTTTGGATTTGGAGGAGCTGGCCTAAAGAAAACGAAAAGAAATGAGGGTCTGCAAACATGAATGTAAATGGATTACCCTACATTGTGATTAGAGATTACTATTGCAATGACATTATACTTGGCTTGGTTTGATGACTATGACATGCTTCACTTAATGTTGGCTTTCATGCTAACTAGTGTGAGAATGCGCATAATTCTTATTATGTATTGCTTCGTCTCTTGTAAAGTCGATAAAAGTATAAAATTTATGTGAACATATATACAATAATGTGAATTTACAAAACTGTAAAAGGTCTTCAGAAGTTTTTTGTTGTTTTTTTCATTCA
The DNA here is from genome assembly GCA_948243855.1 of Flueggea neowawraea. Lineage (NCBI taxonomy): Eukaryota > Viridiplantae > Streptophyta > Magnoliopsida > Malpighiales > Phyllanthaceae > Flueggea > Flueggea neowawraea. Next base: position 13,633 of record CAODLS010425752.1, on the reverse strand, counting down.
TTTTCAAGAATCTCAAAATATATCTTTTTATATAGACGATTTATCTTCACTGCAGTCATCCATTGTTAACTTGGAGGCAAAGTTATAACTTATAAGCTTGCAGTCTTTATGCACAAGACTGCAGTTCATAAATCATGAAGACTTGTTAGTTATTGAGGATACGAATTGAGGATAACTGCTACCAGGGTTTTATCGTGTTTGTCTGGTTAAGCATTTACTTGCTCAAAATTTGCCCATGAAAAAATTGCTGTAATCGGTTGGATTTTCGCTGCTTATTCACCAAATACAACTCGTTGCTGTTTGTAAAGGTATCCAATCTCTGTAATTGCTTCTCAGGTACTTCGAAACCAAAATTATATTATGCAGATGATAACGGCTTCAAAACATTTGATGCTGCAATTGGCAGGGACACAGGTTACAAATTTAGTTATGTCAGATGAAAACGTTTCTGCTGAGAAGTTTGTACTTGGCCTTTCACTTGTGCAATGGTCTGCAAAAAAGAGTCTACGTTGGCTGCACAGATTTACAGGAGATAATGTTCTCTGTGTGAAAATTTCATTTATTCGTACTCGAAATGATGGTGCAATTACTGTTTTAAATGTCAAACTTCTCTTGACAAGCTGGTTTTACTATGGCTCTAAATAGATGTTGATGGATTTACATTCTTTGTGCGTTCTACTTGGTTTTATTTAAATAAATCGTGATCATTTATGCAGTTCTTTTGATTTTCTATTCCATCGATCTTAAAGCTGAAATCCAATAAAATTTCTCATTCCCAAACAACCACCTAGAGTACACATGGAGAGAAACTTGTTTTACAAAGACTTGAACTTTGGCCATGAATAATATATTTATTGACAAGAGGATAGAATAAATGGCAAAAGCATTCTTATACATATAATTTAGTCCATGAACACACAGAACACTCCAAATTTTTTACGTGCATGATCTCACTGGGACATCACTTCATCAACTTCCCGATCTAATTCACTTCCAAAGCAATAAGGGAAAATTTATGAACAAGACATGATATAAATAAAAATGAAACCCACTTCAGAGAGGTCGTTGTTCTTGTGAAGAAGTTTCACTTCGCATGGGGGCATCCATAATTCAGTCGCCTTTGCATTCTCCACAGATTTATAGTACAATTCGGAAATTAATGATCTGAGGAAAAAACGACACCAGACGGCTTGTTGCATAGAATATGAAAGAACAAATTGGACAAACCCCTTAGGGTATGTGCTGCAAAATTAAGACATCACAGTTGGAATAAGCAAAAGAACAACTTTCAAAGGATCGGATTTAGACGTTGACTTCACGTAGATATCTCAAACATCTGATTTTTGCAGTTATGAGTTTTGATGGAAATATCCGTGTCGCATATGGTAGACAATGATGGGAAAAGGAAATAGTCAAATCAAACCTTGGAAATGGTTAGTGCTGGGCTCCATTGTTCTTTCAAAACACGAGACATGTACTTCCGTTGCTATTAATGTTTGGTGGAACACTTTTGTCCTCAATGCAACCTGAGAAAGTTAAAATTTCAAACTATTTAGCCGAAACAAATTTCAAAAGGAACATAACTGGTCCCACCATTATGCAGATGTATCAGCAAGCAAAGAAATAATGAACAAAGAAACATTTATTCCATAAAAGCAATAGGGTAGGAGACTAATTAAGAGACAATATTCATTACAGCATACTTAGATCAAGATAGACAAAAGCAGACTAAAAAGTTCAATTAATCAATGGCAATGTGCACACAAGCATTAAATGAAAAACATTAATCAATAGTTTAATACTTCTGACATGACTAATTGAACATAAATATCACTGTTTGCCTACATCCGAGGACATACCTAAACTCTCCGGACTTATTTGGTAACTAGTAGAATATAAGATATATTGTAAGTTTTTTAATGATTGATGATAGATAAATAATAAAAAAATAACACGACTTTTAATAAAATTAATTATACAAAAACTACAATATACACTATATACTAATCATGTCCAAACAAGCCCTCCGTTACCTCCTTAACCAACAGTCAAAACTTACTCTCGTGTAATTTATGAAACGGATTCATTTTCAATTCTTAGAGTCTGCTCTACCAATAATGCTTAATTGAGCAATACCACTATCTACGACAAGACTGAACCACCAACAAAGAAAACAGAGATCGTTACCTTAGAGGATTTAAAGGGATAATCTGGTGGGAAATGAATGGAAACCAAAAATATACCTCCTGCATACGGGCTATCCGCAGGTCCCATTATCGTTGCTTGCCAATGGAACACATCCTCAGCTTCCGGACCTTAAGCAATTACACAACATATGCCTAGAAACAAAAGCACATTACAAAGCTTTTAAACCAAACAATCCAGAATATATTGCCCCCAATTCAAGAATTCTGATAAAATATCGCACTCAATCAAATTCTCGACAAAAAGATTATCAAGTTACAAACTTTATATGGAAAAAGAAGACCCAACAGAAAAAAACGACGACATTCAGGCAACTCAGCTCCAAATATTATTAATTTCCATTGCTTCCTTGCTCTCTCTCTCTCTCTCTCTCTCTCTCCCTCAAGGGATGTTGCCAAATATAGTACTCAAGATCATCAGCTCTAACACCAATCAGAGAGTGATCAACAACTCTAAGAAATTCACCATCTCTCTGGGAGAAAAACCTCATTTGTTGAAATAATCATTGTTGATGTTGTTACTACTGCACTTCAAGCCTGTCTCTTTTCTATTTTGTCTTTCAATGAACTCAGAAACTGAAGTGCAAGGGAACAGGCAAGGGTTCAGATTCAAACTTTGAAAAGATGATCAGACTGAGGTTAGGGGACACAAGCAGTTCCGCGGCTGCAATGAAAAAGCTCTATCAAGTCCCAGTATATATAGTAGAGTTAATTACGCAGTATGCCAGAAATAAACCCAAGAACCAAAAACGTGTTATATAGTAAGGCTACACAAAAACTTGTAGCCTAATAAACCAAAACCAAAAAAGAAGAAGAAACAGAAATACAGAATCCATTTTCTAGAATTCCATGCATCCTTCACAAAACTCTAAATTGCCCTGCCAACTCATCCACAGGTTCCTTAACGCTTGAGATTACATATGAAAGTAAGTGAATCATCACGGCCTATAAAAATCGGACACTATTATCTGCCTTATGATGGCCTTTTCCGTAATATCCTGTAAAGCATAAATAGAGAGAGATGCATATGCTCATAATCAGGGCTGTTGACAATAGCGTAAAAAGAACCTGTGCAATAATTGGCTTCTACAACCATCTATAAGGGAAGGCAACAGCCCTTAAATAACCATTTCACCTCTCTAGGAGCAAAGCCTCATTCTTAAACTAATGAATCAATCTCAAGCCACAGTTTTTTTTTTGTCAAGAAATAATTACCATTGCGCCCGCGACCAATAGATGTATTACCAGAAATCTGGCACTCTCTCAAAAAAGCCTGTAGCTCGGAAATTGAGAAAGCCATCACAATCCTCACAAAATGCTTGTTAAGCATAAAAAAGGGAAGCAGAGAATGATATGTTTATATGTGTGCGAAATGATAATCTTTTCTTTCTTCCTGCTTTCAAGGCTGTTGTTTGAATGTGCTGCGAAATCATAGGATCCACAAACAATCAAAGGGGTGAACCACCCTTAAGAAAACCACCGTCTCCTTCAGAGCAAAGCCTCTTTCATCGACTCCTAACACAATAAATGAAAATTTTATGCAAGGCAACAAAATAGAGAACTAAAAAGTTTTAAGAGAGAACAAAGAAATTGTGTCAGGAAAACCAGCGATAAAATAACGCGGAATTAAACAAAAGCAATCACATAAAAACACAAGATTTACGTAGTTTGATCAATTCGATTTATGAATATGGGCAGAGAGCTAGTAATTCTATTATTCCTGAGTCAAAACCAGCCAAAGGCATACAAATGCTTACAAGATTGTTCTCAAACCAACTATTTATAATTTACAATGAATCACAAGCCAAAATAACCTAGGAAAACCCTAAAACAACTCCCAAACCCGTCCAAAACACGTGACACGGTCTCAAGGAAGTCAAACACAGTCGGCAAGCATCGAAACACGGCAAAGAAAGCAAACCATGTCTTGAACCACGAATTTGCACATTATACGGTCTGAGACACGGATGTGTCCTTCACTGTTTCATCCAAACCTTACCAATCCGTCCCATTTTGACTTGCTTCATCAATCCTCATCATGGCTTCATCAATCTTTAACCAAAATTCAATTCAATCTCATCAAATTGTGTAAGCTTTAACTTTTAGTGACACAAAATGGAGATAAAACTTGAATCAACTCTTCGTTCATTTTGTTTACTCACACTGAATCATTGGTGCATCTTAATTGGAAAGAAATTTAGGGGACACTTACTAATGGAAAGCAGCATTTGCTAGGATTCTTTAATAAGCTGCATTTGGTTTTCAATTTGAGTATTCAAATAGTCTTCAAAGAGCACAGTTTTTACCGCGTCCACCTTGAAGTTTATCACAAAGAAGAAAGAATGGTGCTTAGTTTAATTACATAAATTAAGAATTGCGAAAATGGCGAATTCAATCCAGAATTTAACAATTGAAAATTGAACTGGAAAATAAAAAAAGAAGAACCTTTTTTATTTGAAAAATAAAAAGAGTATGCAACCTTACTTGGAGAACAGAGCAGCTCGACATCCATGGTCCACCTTGCATCAATGACCCGCTGCCTCCACTTTCAAGAGAACTGTGGGAAAAATTAAAAAAATAACCCCTAAATAGTATGAGTCTTCAAATGAAATGAAAACCTAAATTCTAAAAGAACTCCGACAATTATTTAAAAACTACTCCATTTTGAATTCCAGGATGCAATTAAATTGCTGAACAGCAAAGTAAATATGCAAAAATAAAATCTCATTCAACTCGCTAGTGATCTTGGTTCGTTCTAAAAATAGTATTTAGGGACTTCGTATTCTTGATTAAGGCCAGCAAAGAGCTTCCATTCGCTAAATCAGTTATTCTCTTATGTTTACATTTTGAGTGACACCATTAGTTTGCACAGGAAGAGAGGAAACACAAAAGGCAATGCATATGCACAAGCACTCACAATTGAGAATCATTGCCAAAAGACCAACCAGATGATTTCAAAGCACTTCCCTTGCATGCCTTAGGTGCCTAAATCAATGAGAAAACAAAAAAGTGTTCAATAAAAGTAGTTGTAGGATATGATTACCTTACTTGGGTTCCATCTATATAGTCTTGCAATTAAATTTTATAATACAATTACCCTGTCATCCATTATAGTATTTATGGATTACACAAGTACCAATACAATCCATAAACATAAGTATTAGTAAAACAATCTTTTGATTTATAATTCATCAACTTTCCTCTTTATCGTAAGTTTTCAACAAACAACTGCAAAACAATATCTGAAATTATAATCTCCAAAAATGAAAGAGCACATATTTGAAACATACTCAATCTATCATGAATTAATAACACCAATGAGAAAAGTGGAATCATGAAAAAACAATGGAAAACCAAGGTTAATATACCCGGATGCACAAAGAGAGCAGTGGCGACAGTTCCTTTTTCAGATTATCTCGAATTATTCCATATATTGTTTCCACATATGCAGTAAGCTGATGCTCAAAAAGCAAAGCTGGATATTTAGCCTCAACTGGGCGTGCCAAAATCTTTCCAACTTTCAGATTGGCAGAAGAACGAGTTACACGGAATCTCTGAGAAAAATCATCAATCACAAGACTTGTTTATGTGAGGGGAAGTTCAAATGAAACATAATATTAAAATGAATTCCTCCAAATGCAAATTTAATAGATAAGAAATATCAAATCAATTATTATATAAAGAATTCACAGGAAAAATCAGAAAGTATCACATACTTGAGCCATTCTTCCAAAAAATGATGGTGGAGTTGAAGTTGAACCAGTTTCTTTTATAGTTCGTTGTAGCAAAAACAACAATGTCGAGGTATTGGATAGCCAATAGGCCATATCCTCATTATTATCCTGTTTCTGCAAAATATTAGATGAAACATGAAATGAGTTAGATGTTTACAGACCAGGAAAATTCTACTCAAACCATGCTTGACTGGTGAAATGAGGTCACCTTTAGAGCAGAACCGATCGTCTGAATATGTTTTAAAAAAAATTGAAATTTCAAACCTTTTTGTGGGCCTCAATAAGCTTGCGGCACAAAACCTCTTCCTGGTTCTTCTGGGCTTCCTTTCTCCTCTTCTTCTTCCTCTGAACCAGCAGGTGGAACTCCTCGATATAAAGTAAATTCTCTTTGTTGTTTCCTCTACATTACAAGAAACAGTAATGCAAAGTAAGAGACAATCAACATTTGTAACGGAATTATGGAAATGAATTAAAATCATGTGATCAAGCGCATTTTACCAGCATGGTCATTCAAAATAATCGAAGAAATAAGCAACTGAAATAATTTTTTTTTTAAATTGAAATTAGGCGCAAAACCGCCTCCTGCTTCTTCTGGGCTTCCCTCATCCTTTTCTTCTTCCTCTTATGAAACCCAGTAACATAGTCCCTCCACAAATCACATCCAATCCATCAATAATGAATTGAAAACGAAATCACCAACAACCGTTCTATTAAATTGTGTAACTTAAACAACATAGCGGCAGTGATAACTGAAACTTTTCTCGTCCAAAGAAACGGCTGGAGATTTGTTCTGTAGAGCTCGTTTCTTCATGTGCTGAACTCGAGTTGGTGGTGGTAGTTGTGGCTCTCTCTCCTCAAACTCTTCTTACATTGTTATTACTGCAGCTTCAAGACTTTTGCTTCAGAACTGCTTCTCATAACATTGCAGAGTTAATTCCACTTTGAATTTCATGCCAAACGCCAAGTCCTGCTATCCGATCTGACGTAGCAAAACAATTTAATTATAATCAAGTGATGCATTCAACAACACCATAATCACTAACCTCGCCGTTATACTTTACAATACTTGAAAAAACAGAGCGAAATTCTCCTGTTTGTCCACGAATTTACTAACAGCAAGACATGGAAGGAAATCCAGTCAAACTCTCAACACGTTAGCCAAACTGGATTCTACGGAAATCTTGGACCGAATTAACCAGGAGTTCGCTCCGAGTTTCTTTGCCTCAATAAACACTTCGTCTTCCTCCAAAAAGATCTGAATCCTTACCTGAAACCAACACATAATCATCGTCGTCATCGTAATCAAAATCATCACAACTGTCGGATGGGGTGGAACGACGGCGTTGGAGCAATGAAGGGCGGAGAAAGAGAGGAAGTGTTTGCCCAAAGAAGAGGAAGAAAAATATGATTGTGAGATTAGGTTGAGTGATTTGGAGAAGGAGGTGTTGGCGATGGTGGTGGTGGTAGTCAGTCGAGAGTGTAAAGAGGTGAAAAGAAAAGAAATTGAAGAATAAAGAGACGAGTTTGGGAAAGAAGCAGATTAAGGGTCTAGTAGAGTTTGAGACAAAGGAGAAAAGTTTGGTTCAGATTGAGACGAATGAGAGAGATTGAGATGGACAGAGAGGGATGAGCCGGATGGTGAAGACAAACAAAGCAGTGTCGGAGATTGGGATTGCAGTGAAGAGAAGCAAATCGGTGGAACAGGTCGTTGATGCATTCTAAAATTACATGTTAGTTCAAGTACTACTGTATAACATTTTTACCCCAATTGTCTTAAATTATTGATGTATTTATATATTTTTTATATTTATATAGGGTGATAAAGAATGTATAAAATGAGATGAAAAAAATATTTTTAAAGTTACAAAATTAATTAAAGAGCGTGTGAAAAAAATTGAAAAAAAATGCATCATTGGTCGTTGCTACAACCAGGGCCATGGTAGGAGACCATGACCAGCCACATCATAAGACCACGCCTATGGAGACCGTGGCCAACCAGAAAGAGTGAAAAAGTGTGGTGGATTTTGGGTTTTTTGGTTGACAAAGGGTGGATAAAAGTGCACAAATGGTGAATACAAGTGGACACCAAATGGAAATCAAGTTGGCATCAAGTGAATGATGATGGGATCAAATGGACACAAAGTGTACAAGTGGTGTACACAATTTGACATAAGTAGACAAAATGTATACATCAAGTTGACAACAAGTGGACAACTTGTGTACAAACAAGTGAACAACTTGTGTACATCACATGACCAACTTGTACATCAAGTGGACAATTTGTCGAGGCTTGGTGGAGGGTTGAAAATGCCTATAAATACTCCTTCCATACACATCTTTAAGAGAAATACTCTTTGGGAGAAAATCCACCATAAAAGCTAGAGAGAAAAAAAAGAGAGGATTTAAGTGGAAGAAAGGGTTTCTTGAAAAGGCATTTGGCCTTGGAAAGGAATCCTCCTCAACCTTTATTTTCCTCTTCTTATGTTGTATTTGGTGTTGTTTTTCTTCTTAAGTTTATTTTTCATTTTCTTTGAACTATGTTAGTGTAGGATTTTATTTTGAATTTTGAGTTGTAAGTTTTGATGAATATTTACTATGCTTAATGAAAGGGTTTGTCTATGTTCTTAAATTCTCTATTTGTTGTCATTGTTGATTTGATGACTTGTTTTATTTAAATATCATTATGCTTGATCACTATAATGGTGTTTGTGACATGCCTAAATGAAGGATTGAAAGCAGAAGTTTAGGTTAGGTCTACTTGCATTAAACTTGTTAGGTTAAGTAATAGACATATTCTTGCCTACAAGGTGTTCGATAAAATTTCTGAATAAACCTAATGAGTCTAGTTTAGTTAGGTGGGGCCGAAAGGACCCTCCTAATAAATGTAGACATAGCCTAGATGAACTTGAAAGAGGTTTAGGCGATAATAGCGAGAGAACACTCATACCACTAAAAATCATTTTATTGACTTAGTAAATAGGAGTCTTTGTTTGGTCTCTTTATTCCAAATGTCTTATTTACTTGTTATTTCATATTATGTTGTTTCTAAAATCATGTTATGTTTTAAAATCAAACCCTCCACAACCCAAAGTATTGGCTTATTTTGTTGTTTTCTTTTGTCTTTCGATCATTAACTAATATGTGTTCCCTGTGGATTCGACACCCGAGGAATACTCTAAGGGTTTTTATTACTAGACCGATCATCATGCGCTTGCAAGGCACCCGATAAAGTAAGTTTTTTTTTTAATAAAGTTCGAAAGTTGTAAAGTAGTATTTCTATATATTTGTCCTCTAACGTTTTGTTTCATGCCTGAAGTTGGAGAAGTGCATTAAAGGAAGAAGCGAAAGCAAACAAATTTGAAAATAGAGAAGCATCCTTAACTCTCTTCTTTTTACTTTTTAATGCTTAAATTTGAAAATTGAACTTGTTCCATTGTTCGTTATTTTTGTTAATGATAACTTACTTCGTCAAACGTTAGGGACAATGTTCAAAATAAGTGTGGGAGGGGGGTGTTGGATCATGGGTGATCAACATTAAAGATTCTTTATGTGTTTTGATGATGAACAAAATGACATTGTCAAAGCCTCACTCGAGTAAGATGCCTATTCACTCGAGTAATATTTGTACCCAGTTTATTTCATTCGAGTAAGCCAAGTCATCACTCGAGTAATGTACGAAGAACAGAGGAATGAGATATGAGTTGAAGCTACTCACTCGAGTAACAAGAATTGTCACTCGAGTAATCCATGTGCCATATCACTCGAGTAAGCAGGAAGCGTCACTCGAGTAAGGCAGAGTTCAAGGTGTCACTCGAGTAACAAGAAATGTCACTCGAGTAATCAATGCATCCGATCACTCAAGTAAGAAAAATGTGTCACTCGAGTAAATCATCAATCCAGAAAGCTGCAACATGCAGAAATGCATTCCAACGGTCATATTCTCACCACCAACGGTCATATTGATTGGAATGGCTATAAATACATCAAAGAATGGCAGAAAAATGTGGATGATCATATGGATTTAAGTCCAAATCATTTTCATCATTTCTCTCACTCTAAAACACCAAATCAAGCTAGAGATCAAGATTCAAGCATCAATTTCATACAACCAAACTCTAGCATAGAGTTTTCATTTTTTTTGTAAATGTTTTTGTAAACTCTTTGTGAGTGAGAGAGGTTTGTTGTGAACCTAGAGAAAACAATATTGTGAGGCTTTAGAGGTATGAACCAGAATCAACCTTGTCTAGGCTTTAGAGGTGTACGCCGCAATCAACCTTGTTGGTTTTGGAGGTGTGAGCCACAATCAACCTTTTTTGGCTTTAGAGGTTTGAGCCGCAATCAACCTTGTTAGCTTTAGAGGTGTGAGCCGCAATCAACCTTGTTGGCTTTAGAGGTGTGAGCCGTAATCAACCTTGGTGTAAGGTTTTGTTGGATTGAGCCAGAATCAATCATCGATAGTGAAAAGCCTAAATGAGACTTAGGTAGTGGACGTAGGCATGGTGGGCCGTACTACTATAAATCTTGGTGTTGTTTTCTCTCTTACCTTAACTTGCTTCCGCTCTCCAAACTCAACTAAGGCATCCCCGGAAAAATTCTCCAACAAGTGGTATCAGAGCTAGTCTCCATTCAAGAAGGCTTAACATCCTTGGAGCAAAGATCCTATATTATTGGAGATGCAAATTTTGGTACTATCTTTCCGCTTTCCTCAATGCCTTTCATTTTTTATTGTGTTGATTTATATAGGGGGAGAAAAGAAGTTTTAAAATTTTTTCTCAAATCATTTTTGATAGGGGGAGAAATGATGTATTCAAAATATTTATAAATCATGCACAAATTGTTTTTCATAGGGGGAATGAAAATTTTAAAATTTTTGATATGATCTCCTAATTTTTTTTCTAACCAAATAACAATGATGAAATCCTTGATCAATATTGTTGTCCTTGATGTAGCGCTTTAATTCTTCAAAGTTTTGTCATCATAAAAAATGGGAGATTGTTGGATCATGGGAGATCAACATTAAAGATCCTTTACGTGTTTTGATGATGAACAAAATGACATTGTCAAAACTTCACTCGAGTAATGTTGAATCAATGGTGATCAACATTAAGTTCCTTTTAATGTTTTGATGAAGCAAAACGTTTGACTTGAGGAGAAACAAGTTGAAAAGCTCGGAGTTGAAAAACAAGCCACTGCAAATGCTTCACGTACATCAGAAATATGTTACGTACGTGAGAGAGGGTCTGAAGACAAGCAGAAGCCACTAGAACCCTCTAAAGCACGTTTCACGTATGCAAGAATATGTTCACGTACGTGTGTTAGAATTAATGTACGTAAGATATAAGTTTTGGTACGCAAAGCTTGCTCAAAGATGATCAACGTACGTGAGATTAAACCAATGTACGTAAGCTGGAGAATTTGCAGATGACGTACGTGAGGATAAGGTGACGTACATGAGAATGGCACAGATAGTTGCAACGGGCATAAATATACTCCAATGGCTAATTTATCTCCACCAACGGTCATATCACTTGGAGATGCTATAAATACATCAATGAATGGTAGAAAAATGTGGATGATCATATGCTTTCAAGTGCAAATCATTTTCATCATTCCCCTTACTCCAAAACACCAAATCACGCTAGAGATCAAGATTCAAACTTCAATCTCAAATACTCAACTCTAGCATAGAGCTTTCAGTTTTTGTAACTGTTTTGTAAAACACTTTGAGAGTGAGAGAGGTTTGTTGTGAACTTAGAGAAAATAACATTGTAATGGCTTTAGAGGTTTGAGCCGAAATCAACCTTAGGAAGGCTTTAGAGGCATGAACCAGAATCAACCTTGTCTAGGCTTTAGATGGGTGAGCCGTAATCAACCTTATTGGTTTTAGAGGGGTGAGCCGTAACCAACCTTGTTGGGTTTAGAGGTGTGAGCCGCAATCAACCTTGGTGTAAAGCTTTGTTGGATTGAGCCGGAATCAATCTTCGATAGTGAAAAACCTAAGTAAGACTTAGATAGTAGACGTAGGCATGGTTGGTCGAACCACTATAATTCTTGGTGTTGTTTTCTCTCTTCACTCCAACTCGCTTCCGCTCTACAAACTCAACCAGAAAATTCTCCAACAAGTGGTATCAGAGCGGGTCTTTGTTCAAGAAGGCTTACAACCTTAGAGCAAAGATCCTACATCATTGGAGATGCCAACATTGGTATTGTCTTTTCAACTCTTTCAAATCCTCTCATTTTTATTGATATTGTTTTGTTTTAAATAGGGGGAGAAAAGAAGTTTTAAAATATTATGCACTAATCTTTTTTAATAGGGGGAGAAATGATATTTTGCAAAATATTTTAAACAATGCGCAAATTATTTTCAAAGAGGGAGAAAAGAAAATTTTAAAAATTTTGCATAAATTGTTTTTGATAGGGAGAGTGAAAATTTTAAAATTTTTGATATGATCACACATATTTGTATGAAGCTAACCTCTTGACAATGATGAAATCCTTGATCAAATATGTTGCCTTTGATGTAGTGCTTAAATTCTTCAAAGTTTTGACATCATCAAAAAGGGGGAGATTGTTGGATCAAGGGTGATCAACATTAGTTTCTTTTTATTTATTGATGATAAGCAAAACGTTTGACTTGAAGAGAAACAAGTTGGAAAGCTCGGAGTTGCGAAACAAGCCACTGCAAGTGCTTCACGTACGTCAGAAATGTGCCACGTACATGAGAGAGGGTCTGAAGATAAGTAGAAGCCACTGGAACCCTCTGAAGCACGTTTCACGTACGTAAGAATATTTTCATATACGTGTGTTAGAATTAACATATGTAAGATATAAGTCCAAGTACGCAAAACTTGCTCAAAGATGATCAACGTACGTGAGATTAAACCAACGTACGTATGATGGAGAATTTATCGGTGACGTATGTGAGGATAAGGTGACGTACGTGAGAATGACACAGATAGCTGTAACGGGCAGAAATGTACTCCAACGGCTAGTTTATCTCTACCAACGGTCATATCACTTGGAGAGGCTATAAATACATCAAGGAAGGGCAATAAAAGTGGATGATCATATGCTTTCAAGTGCAAATCATTTTCATCATTCCCCTTACTCCAAAACACCAAATCAAGATAGAGATCAAGATTCAAGCTTCAATCTCAAATACTCAACTCTAGCATAGAGCTTTCAGTTTTTGTAACTATTTTGTAAAACACTTTGAGAGTGAGAGATGTTTGTTGTGAACCTAGAGAAAACAACATTGTAATGACTTTAGAGGTTTGAGCTGAAATCAACCTTGGGGAGGCTTTAGAGGTATGAGCTGGAATCAACATTGTCTAGGCTTTAGAGGGGTAAGTCGTAATCAACCTTGTCTAGACTTTAGAGAGGTGAGTCGTAATCAACCTTGTAGACTTTAGAGGGATGAGTCGTAATCAACCTTGTATGCTTTAGAGGGGTGAGCCGTAATCAACCTTGTTGGCTTTAAAGTGTTGGAATTCGCGGCTAAAATATGACATTCATATACATACATGGCAGCGGATATAACAAAATTTTAATACCTTGAATTCCCCCAAGGACCCATGCACATCAACATATATAATTAAGGTTTGGAAGATTTACCTTTCACCAAGGCACGATCGATCAGTTGTATAAAACGTTGGTGTAGCTCTTTGCACCAAAACCCGAATCACCTTTGAGGAA
>CAODLS010425719.1:0-13923 GCA_948243855.1 Flueggea neowawraea | reverse complement strand
AAGATTCTAATTCAAATATTATAATATTAATCAAGTGAATGCCTATACATGTATTGAATTAAACTAATATAACTAAAATTATCTTAATTTGATTGAATGTGTCAAATCACAATTAATTTTTATATCTAATTCTTCCTTTTTAAAAAGACTAATACGTTAACAAATTTGATATATATATATATATAATTACATAAGCAAAATCAATGTATAAAAAAAGATTGAGAATTCTTTGTTTTGTATTATATACTGATTTAAATATATATGTTGATTTTTTTTATATATTGATAGATATATTTATATTTTTGTAATTATTAATTTTAAATTTTTTATATTATATTACAAAAAAGGAGAAAAGAGATTTAGAAAAGTCATCACATGCCAATTAGTTACAATTCCATTTATCAAAACCTAGGAAAAACTCTCAAATTTTAAATATGTATATTAATTAATTTATTTTTTACATTAAAGTGTCACTTGTCACTAGTTACAAAAAATTCTCTAACTATTATATATATATTTATTTTTGTATTATATTACAACAAAGATAAAATAGATTTAAAAGAGTTGTTATATGTCAATTAGTTAAAATGTCACTTATCAAAATCTAAGAAAAGCTCTCAAATTTTAAGTATGTATATTAATTAATTTACTTTTTATATTAAAATACCACTTGTCATAAAAGTAAAATGCCACTTATTAATAGCTAGAAAAAACTCTCTAGCTATTATATATATATATATTGATTAGTTAAAATGTCACTTATCAAAATCTAGGAAAAGCTCCCAAATTTTAAGTATGTATATTAATTAATTTATTTTGTACATTAAAGTGTCACTTGTCATAAAAGTAAAATGCAACTTGTCAATAGTTAGGAAAAACTCCCTAACTATTATATATATATATTGATTTGGTTTTTTCTTTAAAAAATTTATTGGCATATTGTCTTAATCTCCATCCATTTGTTTGTTGCCATTTGTTTGTTGATGTCTTTTTCCTTTTCTTTTGTGATGCATTAACTTCTCATCATTTATATGTTTTACATCCAACTTCGTTTCTATCTCCTTGATGGGTTTATCATTTTTTGTTTTCTTTTTTGTCATTTTGTCTTCAGTCATTGTGTCTTCTTCGATTATCCTGAATTTCTTGAACATTGTTGTCTTCAATGTCCTGTTACTCTAGCGAGAGCCTTGTTTTTTTCTTTCCTTCGAACAAAGACTGCGTACTTGAGGTGTTCTTAGAAAATGTGCTGCTCGTGTAAATAATTTATATGGCTTGATTAAAATATCATTACCACCTCAATTCTTACTCAAGTAAAGGGTTTGTTGCTTGACTAAAACATCATTGTAAAATTGTTTCTCACAAATGTCTCAATTCTTGCTCAAGATCCTATTGCACAATAACAATGCCTTTAACTTTGATCGGTCACAAGATGACGCTTTGTTGATTAAAGTTTCATTCTAAAATTTATTTTTATTTTCATTATTCAAATCTTAGGGAATGAAATGAACAAAACTTCTTAATAGGTATCTTTTTCAAGCTTTTCTGTATAGTTTTATAATTTGACTTATGATAGGTTTTGTCATTTTTTGGGTTAATAAGTAAGTGTACAATCTATTACTTTTAATCGTTAAGCTGAGAATATGTGTATTTATAAGTTAGTATTTTAATTGGACTGAACTAAATTGAATTGAAATATGGAAGTGTATTAATAAGTTAGTGTTCTAATTGGATTGAAATCTGCTAAACTGGACGAACATAGGATTATAAAGGGAATTAAATTTAGTAATGTAGAATAGACACTAAGTAAATTTTCCTTGTGTAATTCATTCTTTTTATTATAAATACTAACAATAATTATTTACCAAAATTTCAGACCTTCAAATATTTATTCTCTAGAAAAATTTAGTTAGTGCTTATAATACATTACTAAATGAAAAAACAAGAATGACATTACCAAAATCTTAGAACGCGAGTTAAAGAATTGGAATTTATTCATTGTTATTAAACTTTATTAATTTACCTTCATTTGCATTTTGCTTGAAAAAATGGATTTTTTTGGACTCTTTCTGTAATATCTTGTACTTTCTAATTTTGATTCCTATAGTTTTCAAATTTGGCATGGAGGACTTTTGGGAATACCAATGGATGGTGTATGATGTTTATGATGAAATCATGTTAGGTTGGATGTTGTTAAGTGTTGGAAATAATTCGGGACGAGTTTGGTAGCAAGAGAAGTCAAGAAGGGAGAAATAAAGTATCTTACGTACGTAAAGCTAAGCCTAACATACGTAAGGCAGACATAACTCACGTACATGAGAAAGAGATGTAACGTACGTGAGTTGGGCTTCCAGGATGATTCAAGTACGTGAGATTTGGGGGTGACGTACGTGAGGTCGGGTCTGATGCGTTCAGAATTAATTTTGAGTTCCGATAACGTACGTGAGATGTTCAGACACTTACGTAAGGGTACCCTAATGTACGTGATACATAGATTGAGGTACGTGAGGTGTGTTTTAGACATCTTTAAAGCATCCAGCAAACCCGACTTTCTCATTTATTACTCTCCCCAATCACACAAAACTTTCTCAACTCGTCTAGGACTTCAGAGCTTGGTTCGTCCATCATCCATAACCATTTTAAAAGGTAAGATAACACCTCTTTCTTGGTTTTAACATCTCTTTCATGCATTAATCCATAAAATATGTTTTGGTCCGAACGGGTATAGGGTTCAGATTTTTGAATAAGTCTGAGTTAATGGATGCTAAGGGTTGTTAGATTAGAGTTCCTTGAGGTTAAAGGAAAATGTTTGAAGCCTTGAATCTATAGATTTGATGATTTATTGTGTTGGCTAGAGCTAGGTTCATTTTTGATGATTTTTGTGATGATTTGGAGTTTGTTTGATGAGATTGATGGTAGATTATGCTTCTGAAGGTGTTTAGGAGCAATGTGGGTGATTGGTTATATCGGGTATTGATCGAATCGAAAGTTCGATATTTTTTAGAATGAAACTTTATGTTTACATGTTTTTGTAATTTCTGAAAAGTTGAAGTCAGATTTGTAATTTCAGAAACTTGAGCTTTAGAAATGTAATTTTGGAAAAGTTAAGGTATAGATTTGTAATTTCTAGAATTATGGAGACTAACTTGTAATTTTATAAGTTAAGGATTAAAGAGTAATTTCTGAGGGTTCAGGGATGAATTTGAAAATTCTAACTTATGAAATACCTCTTGACAGTTTAAGGATGTCTCGGGGACTAAGGCGTAATTTTACAGTGGTCACAGACCAAACTATAATTTTACGAAAATTATGGATTTATGATCAATAGTGATGGAATCACGTCCGATGTATGTTTTCAACGACTATGAGAGTTTGCATTGTATTTTCATATCATGCATTTGGTATAGTCCATAGTACCACATTTAGATTCATGTTATGTATGTCCATGTTCAGCTTTTCGTTCGTGTCAGCGAGGCTAGCCACCGACCAGTGGGGCTTGACTGGTGATCCAGCTTGGACATCCAAGTGAGTAGATAATAGTTTCAGACGCATAGGTTGTGTCTTGAAACTCCTATTATGTTTTATGATGTGTTGAACATGATTATAAAAATGGACTAATCTAAGGTTTGGTTAAATGAATAAAATGATTATGTGATTTTATAATCAACCCTATGTTTTATGAAATGGATATATATATATATATGTATTAAATATCTTTCTTATGATTTCAAATGATGAAATGCATATCTACAATTTATGCTATGAAATATTATGATTTTATTTTTATGATACAAGACACATATGCTACGAGGTCGAAGTAGCATTTGGTATACCAATGATATATGTACTATGAAATCCCAACTACCAGGCATACCGGTAGCCACGTGTTCTGATACAACACGTGAATTGTTATGATAGTGGCTGAGTCCATATCACCGATGTTATATGGTGCCATGAGCACACCCATATTATATGGTGCCACGAGCACACCCATGATTATGGTCCCTTATCAAAGTTATATATTTTCACTATGAAATGATGTTTTAAGAAACAAAATGATTATTAAATATGTTTTCATGCTTGCTAGATGCTTTGCTTGTGAACGATTTCGAAAAGTTATTACTTATAGCATGTATATGTATACATCTATACCTGCATATGATATTTTAAACTGTTTTCAAAACAGTCTTTGTGAGGCATGTATGAGACAGTCTGGAGTGTTTTCCCTCGCTAGGCCCTGAGTCCCTTTCTTTATATGTCTACTGTTGGTTTTTATTCCGTAGGTTCACTACTTTTGGCTACGACAACTTTTTCGCACTTTTGGATACCAGTGAGGTGTCATTTGGTTAGTGACACCCTTTCGATCAAGCTCTTATGTTTTATGACGTTAGAGCTCTACATCGGGATTGCTGTTCGATTACTGGGTTGCCTTTATACTTTGATGTATTTTGATTTATTATGATATTTACATATGTTTTGAATATTTTTATCTATGATATATGTTTATTCTGTCGTATGTTTTAAATAATAAATATTTTGATTAATTAAATATTTTAATCAATTGAATTTGTATAGTAAGTTATGATCCATGAGGCTTATGCAAGATGGGTCGGGCTTCAATAGACGTTTCGCCTCGTACGCTAGTCACAGGCTCGCTACGGGTCGTGACACTTTCAGTGTCTCTTCATTCAATAGTTCTTTTAATATATAGTATTCTTTCATTATTATTTAAAACATTCTAGCTTGCAGACAACGTATGTAGCATGGGTACAACGTACGTTATGAATGGTCCAGAAGTCTGCAACGGCTATAAACTCACTCAAATGGATAGTTTCATTACACTAATTGTCAAATGGTTTGGAAAAACTATAAATACATTAAGGAAGGGCAGAAAAACGTGGATGATCATATGCTTTCAAGTCCAAAACATTTTTATCATTCCAATACCCACAAAACACCAAAATCAAGCTATATATAAGATTATGAACATCAATCAAACACATGTACTCCATGCATAGAGCTTTTACTTTTGTAAATTATTTTGTAAAACTCTTTGAGAGTGGGGAAATGTTGGTTGTGAACCTATAGAAAACAACATTATAATGACTTTAGAGGTTTGAGCTGAAATCAAACTTGGGTAGGCTTTAGAGGGATGAGCCGTAATCAACTTTGTTGGCTTTAGAGGTGTGAGCCGCAATCAACCTTGTTGGCTTTAGAGGTGTGAGCCACAATTAACCTTAGCGTAAGGCTTTGTTGGATTGAGCCAGAATCAATCTTCGAGATAGTGAAAATCCTAAGTGAGACTTAGGTAGTGGACGTAAGCATGATTGGTCGAACCACTTTAAATTGCAGTGTTGTTTTTCTCTCTTCACTTCAACTCACTTCCGCTCTTGAAACTCAACCAAGGCATCCTCGGAAAAATTCTCCAACAAGTGGTATCAGAGCAGGTCTCCGTTCTAGAAGGCTTAATATGCTTGGAGCAAAGATCTTACATTATTGGAGATGTCAAATTTGATATTATCTTTTCAACTCTTTTAACTCCTCTCATTTTTATTGATATTGTTTTGTTTTAAATTGGGGGAAAAACAAGTTTTGTAAATTATGCACCGATCTTTTTTAAAAGGGGAGAAATGATATTTTCAAAATATTTCAAACAATGCGCAAATTGTTTTGAAAGAGGGGGAGAAAAGAAAATTTCAAAAATTTGCATAAATTGTTTTTGATAGGGGGAGTGAAAATTTTTAAAAAATATGATCAGACATTGCATAATCCTAACTTCCTGACAATGATGAAATCATTGATCAAATTTGTTGCCTTTATGTAAGTGCTTAAATTCTTCAAAGTTTTGACATCATAAAAAAGAAGGAGATTGTTGGATAAAGGGTGATCAACATTAAGTTTCTTTTTTGTTTTGATGATGTGCAAAATATTTGAGTTAGAGTGGAACAAGTTGGAAAGCTTGGAATTACAAATCAAGCCACTGGAAATGCCACAACATACGTTATATATGTACAACGTATGTCACAATGAAGAGCAATGTACATGACAATTGCAAAACATACGTAGATGTGGAGCTGAATGCAAACGGAAGCCACTGGAATGATGAAGTGCCAAAACAACATACGTTAGAGAATCACAACGTACGTCATCTGGAGATGTGGCTATGATCAACGTACGTCAGGGAAGATCAACATACGTAGGGCTGGAGAGTTTGCAGACAACGTACGTTATGAATGGTCCAGAATCTGCAATAGCTATAAACTCACTCCAACGGATAGTTTCACTGCACCAACAATCAAATGTCTTAGAAAAGCTATAAATACATCAAGGAATGATAGAAAAACATGGATGATCATATGCTTTCAAGTCCCAAAACATTTTTATCATTTCATCACCCCCAAAACACCAAAATCAAGCTAGAGAGAAGATTATGAGCATCAATCAAACACATATACTCCTAGCATAGAGTTTTTATTTTTGTAAACTGTTTTGTAAAACTCTTTGAGAGTGGAGAAAGGTTGGTTATGAACCTATAGAAAACAAAATTGTAATGGCTTTAGAGGTTTGAGTTGAAATCAAACTTGGGTAGGCTTTAGAGGGGTGAGCCGTAATCAACATTGTAATGGCTTTAGAGGTTTGAGTTAAAATCAACCTTGTTGGCTTTAGAGGTGTGAGCCGCAATCAACCTTGTTGGCTTTGGAGGTGTGAGCCGCAATCAACTTTGGCATAAGGCTTTGTTGGATTGAGCCGGAATCAATATTCGAGATAGTGAAAATCCTAAGTGAGACTTAGGTAGTGGACGTAGGCATGATTGGTCGAACCACTTTAAATTGCAGTGTTGTTTTTCTCTCTTAACTTCAACTCACTTCCGCTCTTGAAACTCAACCAAGGCATCCCCGAAAAAAATCTTCAACAAGTGGTATCAGAGCAGGTCTCCGCTCTAGAAGGCTTAATATGCTTGGAGCAAAGATCTTACATTATTGGATATCCCAAAATTGATATTATCTTTTCAACTCTTTCTACTCCTCTCATTTTTATTGATATTGTTTTGTTTTAATATTGGGGGGAAAACAAGTTTTGTAAATTATGCACCAATCTTTTTTAATATGGGAGAAATGATATTTTCAAAATATTTCAAACAATGTGCAAATTATTTTGAAAAAGGGGGAGAAAAGAAAATTTCAAAAATTTGAATAAATTATTTTGATAGGGGGAGTGAAAATTTTTAAAAAAATATGAGCAGACATTGCATGATCCTAACCTCTTGACAATGATGAAATCATTGATCAAATTTGTTGCCTTTATGTAAGTGCTTAAATTCTTTAAAGTTTTGACATCATCAAAAATAGGGAGATTGTTGGATCAATTGTGATAAACATTAAGTCCCTTTTTTGTTTTGATGATGTGCAAAATATTTGAGTTAGAGTGGAACACGTTGGAAAGCTCGGAACTACAAATCAAGCCACTGGAAGTGCCACAACGTACGTTATATATGTACAACGTATGTCACAGTGAAGAGCAACGTATGTGACAAGCGCACAACGTACGTAGACGTGGAGCTGAATGCAAACAGAAGCCACTGGAATGCTGAAGTTCTAAAACAATGTACGTTAGAGAATCACAACGTACGTCATCTAGAGATGTTGCTATGATCAACGTACGTCAGGGAAGATCAACGTACGTAGGGCTGGAGAGTTTGTAGACAACGTACGTAGTATTGGTACAACGTACATTATGAATGGTCCAGAAGTCTGTAACGGCTATAAACTCACTCCAACGAATAGTTTCACTACACCAATGGTCAAATGGCTTGGAAAAGCTATATATACATCAAAGAAGGGCAGAAAAACGTGGATGATCATATGCTTTCAAGTCCCAAACATTTTTATCATTCCATCACCTCCAAAACAGCAAAATCAAACTAGAGAGAAGATTATGAGTATCAATCAAACACATGTACGCCTAGCATAGAGCTTTTACTTTTGACAACTGTTTTGTAAAACTCTTTGAGAGTGGAGAAATGTTGGTTGTGAGCCTATAAAAAAACAACATTGTAATGGCTTTAGAGTTTTGAGCCGAAATCAAACTTGGGTGTACTTTAGAGGGGTGAGCCGTAATCAATATTGTAATGGCTTTAGAGGTTTCAGTCGAAATCAACCTTGTTGGCTTTAGAGATGTCAGCCGCAATCAACCTTGGTGTAAGATTTTGTTTGATTGAGCCGGAAACAATCTTCGAGATAGTGAAAATCCTACGTGAGACTTAGGTAGTGGACGTAGGCATGATTAGTCGAACCATTATAAATTGCAGTGTTGTTTTTCTCTCTTCACTTCAACATGTTTCTGCTCTTCAAACTCAACCAAGGCATCCCCGAAAAAATTATCGAACAAGTGGTATCAGAGCAAGTCTCCGTTCTAGAAGGCTTAACATTCTTGGAGCAAAGATCCTACATTATTGGAGATGCCAAATTTCATATTATCTTTTCAAGTATTTCAGCTCCTCTCATTTTTATTGATATTGTTTTGTTTTAAATAGGGGGAAAGCAAATTTTGTAAATTATACACCGATTTTTTTAATAGGGGGAGAAATGATATTTTCAAAATATTTCAAACAATGTGCAAATTGATTTCAAAGAGGGGGAGAAAAGAAAATTTTGAAAATTTGCATAAATGATTTTTTAGAGGGGGAGTGAAAATTTTTAAAAAATATGATCAGACAATGCATGATCCTAACCTCTTGAAAATGATGAAATCCTTGATCAAAATTTTTGCCTTGATGTAAGTGCTTAAATTCTTCAAAGTTTTGACATCATCAAAAAGGGGGAGATTATTGGATCAACAGTGATCAACATTAAGTTTCTTTTGTTGTTTTGATGATTTGCAAAATATTTGAGTTAGAGTGGAACACGTTGGAAAGCTTGGAACTGCAAATCAAGCCAATGGAAGTGCTACAACATACGTTATATATGTACAACGTATGTCACAGTGAAGAGAAACAAAGCGACAAGCGCACAACGTACGTAGACTTGGAGCTGAATACAAACAGAAGTCACTGGAATGCTGAACTGCTAAAACAACGTACGTTAGAGAATCACAACGTACGTCATCTGGAGATGTGGCTACGATCAACGTACGTCTGGGAAGATCCACGTACGTAGGGCTGGAGAGTTTGCAGACAACGTACGTAGTATTGGTACAACATACGTTATGAATGGTCCAGAAGTCTGCAACGGCTATAAATTCACTCCAACGGTCAATTTCACTACACCAACGGTCAAATGGCTTGGAAAAGCTATAAATACATCAAGGAAGGACAAAAAAACGTGGATGATCATATGCTTTCAAGTCCCAAATATTTTTATCATTCCACCACCCCTAAAACACCAAAATCAAGCTAGAGAGAAGATTATGAGTATCAATCAAACACATGTACTCCTAGCATAAAGCTTTTACTTTTGTAAAATGTTTTATAAAAATTTTTGAGAGTGGAGAAAGGTTGGTTGTGAACCTATAGAAAACAACATTGTAATGGATTTAGAGGTTTGAGCAGAAATCAAACTTGGGTAGGCTTTAGATGGGTGAGCCGTAATCAACACAGTAATAGTTTTAGAGGTTTGAGTCGAAATCAACCTTGTTGGCTTTAGACATGTGAGCCGCAATCAACCTTGGTGTAAGGTTTTATTGGATTGAGCTGTAATCAATATTCGAGATAATGAAAATCTAAGTGAGACTTAGGTAGTGGACGCAGACATGATTGGTCGAACCACTACAAATTGTAGCGTTGTTTTTCTCTCTTCACTTCAACTCGCTTTCGCTATTCAAACTCAACCAAAGCATCCTCGGAAAAATTTTCCAACAAGTGGTATGAGAGCAGGTCTCACGTCTAAAAGGCTTAAAATCCTTAGAGCAAAGAGCGTACATTATTGGAGATGCCAAATTTGATATTATCTTTTCAACTCTTTCAACTCCTCTCATTTTTATTGATATTATTTTTTTTAAATAGGGGGAAAGCAATTTTTGTAAATTATGCACCAATATTTTTTAATAGGGGAAGAAATGATATTTTCAAAATATTTCAAACAATGTGCAGATTGTTTTCAAAGAGGGGGAGAAAAGAAAATTTTGAAAATTTGCATAAATTGTTTTTTAGAGGGGGTGAAATTTTTTAAAAAATATGATCAGACAATGCATGATCCTAACCTCTTGAAAAGGATGAAATCCTTGATCAAATTTGTTGCCTTGATGTAAGTGCTTAAATTCTTCAAAGTTTTGACATCATCAAAAAGGGGGAGATTGTTGGATCAACGGTGATCAACATTAAGTTCCTTTTGTTGTTTTGATGATTTGCAAAATATTTGAGTTAGAGTGGAACACGTTGGAAAGCTTGGAACTACAAATCAAGCCAATGGAAGTGCCACAACATACGTTATATATGTACAACATATGTCACAGTGAAGAGAGAAGATTGGAGCATCAACGGTCAAATCGCTTGGAAAAGCTATAAATACATCAAGGAAAGGCAGAAAAATGTGGATGATCATATGCTTTCAAGTCCAAAACATTTTTATTATTCCATCACCCCCAAAACAACAAAATCAAGATAGAGAGAAGATTGGAGCATCAATCAGACACATGTACTCCTTGCATAGAGCTTTTACTTTTGTAAACTATTTTGTAAAACTCTTTAAGAGTGGAGAAATGTTAGTTGTGAACCTATAGAAAATAATATTGTAATGACTTTAGAGGTTATAACGAAAATCAAACTTGGGTAGGCTTTAGAGGGGTGAGTCGTAATCAACATTATAATGGTTTTAGAGGTTTGAGTCGAAATCAACTTTTTGGCTTTTGAGGTGTGAGCCGAATTCAACTTTGTTGCCTTTAGAGGTGTGAGCGGCAATCAACCTTGTTGTAAGCCTTTATTAGATTGAGCCGGAATCAATCTTCGAGATTATGAAAATCCTAAGCGAGACATAGGTAGTGGACGTATGTATGATTGGTCTAACCACTATAAATTAAAGCGTTGTTTTTCTCTTTTCACTTCAACTCGCTTCCGCTCTTCAAACTCAACCAAGGCATCCTCGGACAAAATTTTCCAACCAGTGGTATCAGAGCAGGTCTCCGTTCTAAAAGGCTTAAAATCCTTGGAGCAAAGAGCATACATTATTGGAGATGCCAAATTTGATATTATCTTTTCAACTCTTTCAACTCCTCTCATTTTTATTGATATTGTTTTTTTTTAAATAGGGGGAAAGCAATTTTTGTAAATTATGCACCGATCTTTTTTAATAGGGGGAGAAATGATATTTTCAAAATATTTCAAATAATGTGCAAATTGTTTTCAAAGAGGGGGAGAAAAGAAAATTTTGAAAATTTGCATAAATTATTTTTTATAGGAGGGGTGAAAATTTTTAAAAAATATGATCAGACATTGCATGATCCTAATCTCTTGACAAAGATGAAATCCTTAATCAACTTTGTTGCTTTGATGTAAGTGCTTAAATTCTTTAAAGTTTTGACATCGTCAAAAAGGGGGAGATTGTTGGATCAAGGGTGATCAACATTAAGTTCCTTTTTTGTTTTGATGATGTGCAAAATATTTTAGTTAGAGCGGAACACGTTGGAAAGCTCGAAACTGCAAATCAAGCAAATGGAAGGCCACAAATTACGTTATATATGTACAACGTATGTCACAGTGAAGAGCAACATACGTGACAAGCGCACAACGTACATAGACGTGGAGCTGAATGCAAATAGAAGCCACTGGAATGTTGAAGTGCCAAAACAACGTACGTTAGAGAATCACAACGTACGTCATCTGGAGATGTGGCTATGATCAACGTACGCCAGGGAAGATTGACATACGTAGGGCTTGAGAGTTTGCAGACAACGTACGTTATGAAAGGTCCAGAAGTCTGCAACGGCTATAAATTCACTCCAACAGATAGTTTCACTACACCAACGATCAAATGGCTTGGAAAAGCTATAAATACATCAAGGAAGGGCAGAAAAACGTGAATGATCATATGCTTTCAAGTCCAAAACATTTTTATTTTTCCATCACCCCCAAAACACCAAAATCAAGCTAGAGAGAAGATTGTGAGCATCAATCAGACACATATACTCCTAGCATAGAGCTTTTACTTTTGTAAAATGTTTTGTAAAACTCTTTAAGAGTGGAGAAAGGTTAGTTGTGAACCTATAGAAAAAAATATTGTAATGACTTTAGAGGTTATAAAGGAAATCAAACTTGGGTAGGCTTGAAAGGGGTGAGTCGTAATCAACATTATAATGGTTTTAGAGGTTTGAGTCGAAATCAACTTTGTTGGCTTTAGAGGTGTGAGCCGCAATCAACCTTGGTGTAAGCCTTTGTTGGATTGAGCCGGAATTAATCTTCGAGATGGTGAAAATCCTAAGCGAGACATAGGTAGTGGACGTAGGTATGATTGGTCGAACCACTATAAATTGAAGCGTTGTTTTTCTCTCTTCACTCCAACTCACTTCCGCTCTTCAAACTCAACTAAGGCACCCCCGGAAAAATTTTCCAACAAGTGGTATCAGAGCAGGTCTCCGTTCTAGAAGGCTTAACATCCTTGGAGCAAAGAGCCTACATTATTGGAGATGCCAAGTTTGATATTATCTTTTCAACTCTTTCAACTCCTCTCTTTTTTATTGATATTGTTTTGTTTTAAATAGGGGGAAAGCAAGTTTTGTAAATTATGCACCGATCTTTTTTAATAGGGGGAAATGATATTTTCATAATATTTCAAGCAATGTGCAAATTGTTTTCAAAGAGGGAGAGAAAAGAAAATTTTGAAAATTTGCATAAATTGTTTTTGAGAGGAGGAGTAAAAATTTTCAAAAAATATGATCAGACATTGCATGATCCTAACCTCTTGACAAGGATGAAATCCTTGATCAAATTTGTTGCCTTGATGTAAGTGCTTAAATTCTTCAAAGTTTTGACATCGTTAAAAAGGGGGAGATTGTTGAATCAAAGGTGATCAACATTAAATTCCTTTTTTGTTTTGATGATGTGCAAAATATTTAAGTTAGAGTGGAACACGTTGGAAAGCTCAGAACTGCAAATCAAGCCACTGGAAGTGCCACAACGTATGTTATATATGTACAACGTATGTCACAGTGAAGAGCAACATACGTGACAAGCGCACAATGTACATAGACGTGGAGCTGATGCAAACAGAAGCCACTGGAATGCTGAAGTGCCAGAACAACGTACGTTAGAGAATTACAACGTACGTCATCTGGAGATGTGGCTATGATCAACGTACGTCAGGGAAGATCGACGTACGTAGGGCTGGAGAGTTTGCAAACAACGTACGCAATATTGGTACAACATACGTTATGAGTGGTCCAAAAGTATGTAACTGCTATAAATTCACTCCAACGGATAGTTTCACTACACTAACGGTCAAATGGCTTGGAAAAGCTATAAATACATCAAGGAAGGGCATAAAAACTTGGATGATCATATGCTTTCAAGACCCAAAATTTTTATGATTCCATCACCCCTAAAATACCAAAATCAAACTATAGAGAAGATTATGAGCATCAATCAAACACATGTACTCTTAGCATAGAGCTTTTACTTTTGTAAACTGTTTTGTAAAACATTTTGAGAATGGAGAAAGGTTGGTTATGAACCTATAGAAAACAACATTGTAATGACTTTAGAGGTTTGAGCGGAAATCAAACTTTGGTAGGCTTTAGAGGGGTGAGCTGTAATCAACATTGTAATGGTTTTAAGGGTTTTAGTCGAAATCAACCTTGTTGGCTTTAGAGGTATGAGCCGCAATCAACCTTGGTGTAAGGTTCTGTTGGATTGAGCTGGAATCAATTTTCAAGATAGTGAAAATCCTAAGTGAGACTTAAGTAGTGGACGCATGCATGATTGGTCGAACCACTATAAAT
>CAODLS010425614.1:0-23282 GCA_948243855.1 Flueggea neowawraea | reverse complement strand
AGAGCCAAGAAACAAGAAACCAAGTTCCTCACTCGCCATCTATTGAACCGGGTCATTGTCCATGGGGTGGACATTTTCATTTATCTCAAGAATTCAATTGTTTTGTGAAGAAAAAAAGAAGGGTTTTTGAGAAAGATGAAGTAAGAGAAGTTGTGGCACTTAAATGAGAAGAGGGAGGTATTTGAATTTGAAAAAAGGGAGAGCATGAATTGGGGAGTTAAAATAGAGTAATGAAACAATGATGATTTGTGAAACGGTTATTATATTTTAACACATGGTGAAAGAAGTGGAGAAATTTGTGGAGAGAGAGTTGTCAATCTTCTTTATTATTTTTTTAAAAGTCAAAACAGATTCCACACTTGTTCTTTTTTCTTCTCGTACACCTGAGAAAACCTCGGTGGCACAGCTTGTGATATTTCTAGATTACGAGTTTAAAAATGAAAATAATTCTTCCTATATGTCTGTATTGCTTCTCTTTCATGCAATAATGTTAATTTTGGTTAGCTTTGTCTCCATACCTTTTTTTTTTCAATTTCTTTTTGAGTATTTCAGGATTGATATTCTAATCAATTTTTTTAAAAAAAAATTCTTTGATAAAAGAATTACTGCAAATTTTTTTTCGTGGGTCATTCTGAGAGGTAGAGACAGGAGGGGGATGACTCTGTTCTGTCTTTTTTTTTTTCATTTTAAATTACATGGTAAAACAATGTCGTTTTGTCTTGCAGTTTTAAAAGAAATAATTAAGTGTGGGGGATGAAAAAAATAATAAGAAGAAGAACGTTGTTTCACCCCACTCTTTAAGCATCATCTTCAATAACATTGACCACTTCTTTGCCGATTTGATCACTTCGCATTAACATTTAGTTGCAGCCTTTTTTGTGTGAATTTTTTGCTGCTATACGATTCAAAATTTTGGCTAAGCAGACTCAACTCCTTTTTAACCAGAATTTTAACTCCACCCCTGGTCATTTTTTTTACGGTACCACTGGTCATATTACATGATAAATAATATTGGTTCTAAATTAAGTCGGTCTAATTAAATTAGTTTTAGGAGTGAATTGGTCTATTTTCATTCAAAATAATATTTTAAACGGTATAGTATTGAAAATAAATATCCATAAAAAATGATTTATTTTATTCATATTTCATCTACTTTTTAGTTCTATTTAATTTTTATGAGAACTAGCTGTAACATATTATGACTGTCCGCTTCAAAATAAAAATATATTACTCTGACTGTTAAAAATTAAGATACATAGCTTGTATAACAAGAAAAGGAAATTGTTATAGCGATACATACGCATGAATCATGATTAACCCAAAATTATTTGTTTATAATATATAGAAATATTGTTTAAATTTTTTATAAATCATTTCATTTACTATATAGAGAATCGAATTCTCTCGAACTTTAGTGTTAGAATTGACTTTACTATCTACAAATTCATTAATTTTTTTTGAAATTTCAAGTCTACTTTTAATTAATATTTTTAATAGCTTTTTTATGAAATAACAAAGAATTAAAGCAGTTGTGAAAATAAAAGTATGAACACCATTATTGATTCGTAAATGCCATAAACTAAAAAACTTTACTTTTTAATTGCATTAGCAATTATTATTCTTTATTATTAATTATTACAGAATTCACGCATAATTACAACAATTAAGGTATGTCTCAATGGAGACATGCCCAAATATAATGAAAAGAAAAAACCAATAAACAAAAATAATTAGCAACACTAATAACATGATTCTCAGCTCAATAATGTATCAAGGTCACATTATATCCAACCACAGCATCCATATTCACAGCTGAATAGGTTCTTACCAAGCAATACCCACGAGCAAGCAGGAAAATCCCTGTGCCGCCGACGATCGGCATCTCTCTGACCTCGTTCATGATCGGATTCCGGGCAAGCACACTGAATGTGCTACCATTATAAGGTCCAGAAATGAACCCAATGGTTAGTGACATTAGAAAGCTTAGCTCACTTTGTGATGCAATAACATAAATCCCTTGAGCACGTCCCAAAACCGTAGAGTTAAGGTCAGGTGTAACCGTGAGTGGGTTATCCATCACAACTATGGTTCCAAAACTTGGGTTCGGGCCGGTGTAATTGGCCGGGCTCGTGACTCGGACCGCCGTGGGATTCGATTCGCTAACAATGTCATGCATGTAGAATTGGATTTTGGTCACATTAGCCTTTAAAGCCACGGTGCTGGTGTAGGAAAATGCAAGAAAAAATGCAAATAGAAGCAAAATTTTGCTCTCTAAAGCCATTGATGATGATAAATTAAGTCTTTCTTGGCAACACAATTAAGTTTATAAGAGAGGGCAATGGGCGGTTCGTTTTTATATGTGTTAGAGGTTGCTGTTACAATTGACTGAATCCATTGAATTACGAGATATGTACGGCCTTGAAGAGTTGAAGTTTGATTTTGGAATTTAACATTGTCAAGCTGCGATGGCTGAAACATTCTTCGGGTTGAGAATATGCACAATAAAGATTGATGTTAGACCAAATCAATACGTATGGGCCGGATAATAATAATAATAATAATAATAATAATAATAATAATATGGTGTTGCTTAAATGCGTAGATGATACCAAAACTTAGAAAATAATGAAAGAAGTGCATGAAGGGATGTGTGCAACCCACACCAATGATCACATGATGGCCCGATTAATCTGCGAGTCAAGACTTGTTTATTATGCATTATATTCATATCTTGATTGGGATTGATTTATTATTATTGAACATCAATATTTTTTTTGTCCTTTCTCCAAGCCATCCTTTTGGAATTTTGACTTTGAGAGATTGGATTATCAATGACTAGGTGGCAATAACCACCAAAAGATAAATAATTGTAGCGGAAAGTAATATCTGTATGATAACGCCCAGTAGGAGTATACTACTACTGATCGTTCTCGATTCTCCTTTATCTGTTAAAAAAAGAAAGATAAATAATGCTTTTCAAGGCCTTGTTCTATGGAGGAAGCTAGCATTGCATTGTCTATATCATCATTTCTTTCGATACTTGTCTATCAGAATTTTGTCAACGAGCACAATGACGTGAAACAGATTGAATGACTTTTCTTTTCCAACAAAGGGGAGCCGGGGGTTACCGATAGTGACGTATTCCTACTGGGCATGAGCATGCAAACAATTACTCCCCGCCGTGGAATGTTGTTTACTCGATGATAGCCGAGAGTCTCTCACAACGAGACCCGTTGGGAGCCAGGACAATACTGAGAGTATCAATCATGCTCTAATGCTAACCCATGCCCTTTTTTAGTCGTTGCAAAAGCTCGAATACGGGTGAGAAAACATGAGACATTGCTCATGCCACTGGACCACCTCCAAGAGGTATAAATTGAATGACTTTGAATTGAGATTGCTTGACATATCGATACAACTATTATTAATACTATTTGTTTACTATGTATCGTCACTATGGACTATGGTATTACAATAAATTTAATTGGTGCATTTCGAGTTTTATGTTCAATATTTCTGTTTTTGTCTCGATTCAGTAATAATATTTTCACCATCTCAGTTACGTGCACATGAACGAACACTAAAAAAAAACATGGTCAGATGTTGGGGATGAGGGCATTTTGAAACTCAAGTTAGAATTTCTATAGAGTTTTAGTGTATTTTGTAGGTGATAAAAACGTACTTAAAATGTGAGTGAGCTTTCTATTTATAAAGGACTGAGTGATGATGAGTGATAAGAACATATAAACCCATTTGTTCTTATCAATCTCCTCGTTAGAAATATCGATTGATCCTCTTAAATACGCTCTATAAGTTTCATCTTGATCTCTTACTAACTGTTACTAATTATTTTGTAGAAAACACGTGAATAATCTGTAAAATTTTGGGAAAATTACACATTTATGCTTAGAAAAATGCCATTTTTTAAAAATAACATCTACAGAGGGTGTATTAGATTATGACTTTTGTAAAATTTTTTTAAATGAATGACTTTTACAGACTTCATAGATTTTAACGACTTTTAAAGAGTTTATAAATTTGTCAATGACTTTCATAGATTTTATTTTAAAAGATTTTTGTAGAGTTTATAATTTGTCAATGACTTTCGTAAACTTTATTTTATAGATTTTTTTAGAGTTTATAAATTTGTTAATGACTTTTATATACTTTATTTTGAAAGATTTTTATAACAATTAAAATTTGTACTTTATCACTATTAAATACAAAAATGCTTCAGAGTTGTTTCAAGCTAATACATTTTTTTACACCTAAAATAAATAACTAAAATATTTATTTGATAAATTAAGCATAAAAAGTGTAAAAATATAATTTGTTCATACAAAAAAGTCTCATTAACTCCAAATAACTAAAAGTAAAATAATAATAAAAAAATTAATGTTTATTTTCGTTCACATGCTCAACATCATTCTACATATTAGTAGCTATAGTATTTCTCCATTCATTGACAATATTTTTTTGTTGCTCCTGTGTCTCAACAAATAGTTCAAAATTATCTTCTTGATTAACTAGTATATGTGGAGATGATAAAGTTTTATTACTAGTTCAACTGTAAATTCATCTAAATGACACTGATTGATAAAAAACCAAGAGTCACCAACCATGGAGCTCATTGGTGTAGAAAATTTCTACTACAAGCTACAAATAGCTTAGGCATGAACATGAAAGAACAAGGTTGTAGTATCAATTCGGCCCCAAGATGATGACCTTAACACAAAGTCTCAACCAAATGACTAGTGCATTATAAAGAGCACACCTATTTTTAAAAGCAATTTTATACCACGCACACATCAATAGACAAAACTCAAAAAAAATTATTGAGAAAATTATTTAAACTTGGATCACATTACTCCATACTGCCGCACAGATGGCATACCCAGGTCTAGTTTGCTAGAATTGCGCACAAAGGTGAACAAAAAAGGATTTTAATCCATAAAACTAAAAAAATGTCATTCAAAGTCTTGAGTTAAAGAAGAAGAGAATTGTATAGACGTTTTATTTATACAAAGCTAAAAAATATCATTCAAAATATGTAAAAATTATTGTCTATAAAAATTCATGACATTTTGAATATGAATATATTTTTATAGATTCTTTAAAAGTCATAATTGAATACCTCTTAACTTTTATAGACACTTTTTTAAGTCTTTAAAAGTCATAATCAAATTCACTCAAACTTTTAAAGAATCTTTAAAAATCATAATTCAATACTTCATAACTTTTTAAGTCTATAAAAGTCATAATCAAATACACCTATCTAAGTTTGCAAGCATTGAGAATGTTACTTTATGTTTACCACATATAAAAAATACCATTTTTTAAAAGCTCGCCAGAAATTAATTTTTTCGCTAGAAGTTGATTTTTTTGTGAGAAATTGAAATTTTTCCTAAAAGGTTTTCTTAATTCAGATTGTGTTTTGAGTTCACAACGGTTCACAATGATTTACAATAGAGTATACAATTCATATTTTCAAAAAAGTGTGAATAATTTTTTAATTATTTTTTAGTAATTTTAAACGAATTTTTTCTTCAAAATTTTTTTTTCCAGGGTCGATTTTAACGTTCACAATGGTTCACAAAAATAGTGTACATTATATTGTATATTATTATGAACCGTTGTAAACCATTTTGAACAGTTCACAGTGGTTCACATAAAGAGTGCACCATTGTACATAAAGAGTGCACAGTTCATTTTTTTTAATTCTAAATAATTTGTAATTTTCGATGTTCACAATGGTTCACAAAATAGTGTACATTATAAAGTACATTACTATGAACCATTTTAAACGGTTCACAATGGTCCACAAATATAATGTACAATTTTTTAATCCTAAATAATTTTTTTAATTTTCGACGTTCACAATGGTTAAATAGTGTACATTGTTGTGAACCATTTTAAACGGTTCACACCGATTTTTTTAAAATGATAAAATAAATTTTTAAAACAATAAGTGCAACAACATTAAAAAACAACAAATAAATCTGAACTAGCGACAATTTTGTAAAAATCATCAAAGGCAGGGGTATTTTGGTAAAAAGGAAAACTAAGGTAGTAGTTAGGAAACCCTAGTCGCCACCCTTCACATACTCCCTCAACCTCACACTCTTGTCAGCTCTGTTATCGTAGGTTCCGACCAACGTTCAAATGGCGGAGACATGTCAACGGACGATTGGAGACATGACACGAGATCGACGACGACGCAATGGGAGCAGATCTGAAGTCAAACCGAGACGAGAAGATCTAATAAAAAAGGAGAACCGGAGATTGAGGCGTCTGTCGAGATTGAGGCGTCCGTTGAGATTGAGGTGTTGACTGTCAAGATTGAGGCGAGGATGTGAGAAAGAGAACCAGAGTGGGGAGAAGACGAAATCGAGGCTTTACTGCTGCAGAGGAGAAAATGGTCGACGAAGAAGACGAACCGAGAGAGAGAGAGAGATCTGAGAAGTGATGAAAAAGGAAAGGAAAGAAGAAGGAGAGCGAATGAAAATGACAAAGAAAGAGGATGAAGGTGGCGGATGGGCTCCGGAGGGAGACACAGAGAGAGAGAGACATTGGGTGAGTGGAGAGAGAGAGCGTGAGAGAGAAAATTGACGAGAGAGAAAAATTTTAAAAAATAAAACGAAAAATTAAAATTTATATAAAAATGAATGTGATAATTTTAAAACCTAATTTTAAACATGTACCATTTTTGGAAAACAAACATAAAAAATATCATTTTTGGAGAATTAAAACGTGTTAATATTTTAAAAAAGAGTTGTCAGAGCACAAGGAATTTTCTAGAATGTGGGTCCATTTATCCATGGACCGCTTTTAGATGTTCAGTGTCGATGGTCTTAGTGGGTTTTCTAGGCCTCGAATCAAGATCATACCAATTCCAAATTTCAAATAATTTTCACATTTATCATAAACAATCATAAAAACTGTTACCTAATTAAGTTAAAAAGAAAACTAGAGTCAAACATAAATCATGGCCGATGCTAATATTTTTCTAATTTCCATCATTCATGGTCAAATTCCGAGTGGTGTTTTGTTGTAGCATCTTAACAAGATAGGAGGAATTGCATCACAAAATAAGGAGAAGAACTAGCTGTTTCATAAGTATTTTATCCTCACTCATCTTCAACGAAGTTTGGAAATGTTTTTCTTGAATTCAAGTGGAATATCAATCAAAGGTTAATGGCGGAATACATACTCCATTTTCTTTTCAAAAAAACTTAATGTAAAGTCATTTACACCGATTAGGGTAATTTGATTTGTAAAGCATAGACTAACACCCTTAGGTCAATATTAAAAGGTTGTTACCTAAATTAACAATAAGATTTGTTCGTTCGTCTAAGCTATTTCGCCGTCCTTAGTCTGCGACCCCTCGGTTTCTCAGCTTCCCATCTACTCAGGTCCACGGGTTTGCAACGTCCCAGGCCCTCAAGTCTGTAGCTGTCACAAGGGGAAGGGATGGGGACTTGCTTTCCATCCTCTCTCTGATGCTCAATTCATTTATTGTTACTACAAATTAAGGTAAAATGAAGTTTGATTCACTTATTTGAAAAATGAGGTAGTGTGAAGTTTTTGTTTTAGATGCCACGGCTATGAAGCAATATTAATATTGCACTTAGAATGAGAGGCCAAATGTGTTTTTTTTTTTTGCTATGCAAGTTTGAAGGGTAGAGAAATGGTGTCCATATATACAGAATATTAGAGTATTGATTTACCCCAAGTGGATAACTTTTTCCTGTAAACGAGCGTTGCAGAAACTCCTGCAATTTTTTTTATTAAGATTTTATATTTTTTATTTTAGCGTATAATTTTTAATTTAAAATTAATTAATAATGTTAGTTTATTAATTAAATATAAATCACAGATTCTTATAATTTTGAAAAGAAAACGTTGCATATTGATAGAAAATGTTACATGAACTCCTACAATCGAAAAACTTATCGAGCCAAGGTTAGAGAATTGGTTATATTGCATTAGCTTGTGAACCACTATATCTTGTTGATCAATATTTTCTCTATTAAAAATTTAGCTCAATTAGGATACATTAGTACTAAATCTAAAAGTAATGCTTAACTCAGTCTCTTTATTCAAGACAATTTTTTTTGTTTCAAATAAGCACATATTATGAGTATTGTTCTTAACTTTAGGAGTATTAATTTTAATAAATTGACATGAACAATTTTGTAATTTGTTTCCATTATCAAGAACAAAACTTGTCTTAAATGAGAACACACATATTTTTTTTATAAATCTAATATTTTCTAACTCCTTTCTGACTGTAGACCGTATACATGATTATTAGATAACTTTTTGTGCACGTTAACTTTGTTGTTAATTACTATATAGAAGTTTCTTTTCAAGCCTTTCTTGATTTTTAGAGAGGAAACACATCTATTTTTATATTAATTAGTACATTGGTTGAAAAAGCATCAACTATATTGGAAAGAAAACGTAAAATCAAGCAAAAAAAAAATTGCACACAACGCTGACGGCTTTTATTGAAAATTATAAAAAAAAAGCCTCATTTTGTTGTCAATATGACCTAATATATATTTAGAAATTGTTCAAAAACAATTGATCAAAATGTAAATAAAAAAAGAAAAACAAAGTCATAAATCAATACATGGGAAATAGAACATGATCTTCATTAGTAATGTATCAAAGTCACATTGTAACCAATCACAGCATCTTGCTGATTCATTGAGTACGTTCTCGCCAAGCAATATCCACGAGCCAACCGGAATATTCCCGTGCCACCAACGATCGGCAATTCCCGAACCTCATTCATAATCGGATTTCGGGCAACCATACTAAACGTGCTACCATTATAAGGTCCACTAATAAATCCAATTGTTAGTGACATGTGAAGGCTAATAGCATTAGCTTGTTGGGTTGAGAAAACATAAATCTCTTGTGCACATCCTATTACCGTCGAGTTTGAACAGGGCAAAACTGTTAGCGGATTGTCGATCACGAAGATGGATCCAAACATTGGATTTGGGCCTGTGAAGCTGGCCGGGCTTGCAACTTGAACGGCACTGGGATTTGGACCTGTAACAGTGTCATGCATGTAGAATTGGATTCGAGCCACCTTTGGCGTTTAAGCCTCAATATTGGTGTAGGAGAACACGAGAAGTGCGAAGAAGAGAAGCAAACATTTGTTTTCCAATGCCATATGATTTTTGGGTTAGGAAAACTGGTTATATCTTTCAATTTGGGATGTGAGTTTGTAGGAGAGAGCTGTGATATGTATATAGCATAAAGGGCGTTGTTCTTGATTGACTTGAGCCAATGTTTGCTATGGTATTCAAATAAGGTGGAAAGTTATGAATCAATTAGACCATTCAATCAACTTGTCATTACAGTAAAGAAGAAAAAGAAACAGAAAGGGAAGACGCCATTCTATTTTCTACATGCCCAACTTCAATTTAACTTTAGCCCTACGGCTAGATTAGTATTACTTTTGAACGTTGAATTTTCAGTAAGCTCTAAAGAATATTAAACTAAGCATTTTGGAAGTGCTTTTAACTATATAAGAGGAGTGTATAAATATTAATATGATCAGATTTCAATATGATTTAAATATAGTATATGTTCTTTTTTTCAGAAAAACAAATTAATTTGGTCAAACATTAGGGTGCTAACATTAGACATTTTTCTTTCTAGTGTTACCCGTAAAACAAATAACTCATTAATAGTCAATTAGTGGAAATTGTTTTTGAAGGATCCACAAAAACTGATTTCAAAAAAAAAAAAAAAGGATCCACTAAAACTGATTAACTGAGCGCCACCATCGCCATAGGTGAATCCGAGATAAATCCAAAAAACATGGAATTAAGAAACCAAGGAAAATTTTACACAAAACTAATGATTTTTGTTTCGAAATTATAGAAGAAAATTCCAAGCATGATAGATAGCCTAGGAAACTAAGAAAAAAAAAACAAAAAAACAGAGTTCTTGGATCGTTCGTATCGAGTTCAAACGACTATTTTCCAAGTGAGCATATATTGAGGTGACAATTTTTAACATAATTATATGATTATTAATTACACGATTACAATAAGATACATGTGATTGACACGGTTTTTATTTTATTGTGTTTATGTCATTTTTAATCCCTGCATATAAGACTAAAACACAAATGTTCACAAGTCAATGCAATTCCTCCTGGGAAGTAATATAACTTTATTGCCAACTCAGTTGTAGTGATTAGTGAATCAAGGTCACGTTGTAACCAATTATAGCATTCGGTGCCTCGAACAAGTACGTCTTTGCCAAGCAATATCCCCGAGCAAGACGAAACATACCGGTGCCCCCGAATTGGCAATTCTCGAACCACATCATTGACCGGATTCCGGCCAGATACACTAAATGTGCTACCATTATAAGGTCCACTAATGAACCAAAATGTCAGTGACATATGCAGGCTAAAATCGTTAAGTTTTTCGGACACAAAAGCATACAGTCCTTGCGCACGTCCAACAAGTGTCGAGTTTAAATGAGGCAGAGTTGTCAATGGATCATCAATTACTAAAACGGACCCGAAAAAGGGGTTTGGGGCCGTGAAGTTGGCCGGACCGGAAACTCGGACGGCAGAAACATTTTGGCTCGTGTAGAATTGGATGCGGGTGACCTTGGGCTCCAAGGCCTCGGTTGTCAAACTGCAGAAGAGTGCGATAAGTGCAAAGAACAACAAAAGCTTGCTTTGTAGTGCCATTGTTAATGATCACTATGGAAGAGATCAGAGTTATATATATATATATATATTGCAATTATTTTCACTCGTCCAACTTCAGTAACTCATCAAGTAGTTCTTTTAAATAAAAAAAGAATGCGTACAAATAACACGCAATACTGTTGAATCTAATACTAGATTTTTTTTCGTTCCATATCCTTTCTAACAAACGAGATTCGCTCACGTTATATTGTTGAATCTATGACTCGTAGATATTATTAATTATTGTTTTACTAAATAGAAGTTCCTTTCGATGGTTTTTTTGATCCGTTAGAGCGGATCAGAGGAAACATATCTGTTTCTATATTACTATATATTACAGTGATTCGTAACGACTGAACGTTATTGGGAAGCTAAAGTATTATTCCCGACTTCGCTGCAGATATTGGTATTGACTTGGAAAACTTCGTGGCAAATGGCATCGATACTAATAAGCTGGACCTTGTAACTTATTACTATTGGAGTTGAATTGTGAATTCAATTTTTGGGAGTAAATAAAATGACTTGTGAGAAGAAATGTCGTCGATACTTCATGGCTAATTTTAGCGTTAATAATTTCATGTGCAATTTTTTGTAATTGGGAATTCATGTGGCCCAAGCTTTTACATTTTTCAGGGACTTTGTTGGCAGCAGTTGATGTAGACCAGAAACAGGTTGTAGCGAGGTTTTTTAGGTGTTCAAGACACTCGAGTTTTATGGTTTTTTTCTCAATTTTTTTTTTACAATTTAGATGAACAAAATTACACGAATTATTAAAAACATAGTGATTTATGATCCAAACAATCCGCAACCACGCAGTTTTCATTATAGTTTTAAAACCTAAAGAGACGCAAGGGTGTTGAATCTTTAGGAACGAGTAACTAGAAGTAATGAAAACTAAATAAACTTATAACAGAATTAATGATTTTTGTTTGGTTTTAAGAAGATAAATTAACTAATTAAAGTAAACTCAAGAGACAAAAGAAGGAGTTATAACGCATCACAAACAATCAAATACTAAAGACGTCAAGGCATCAGGATTTTCACTCAAGAGCTCCTATTTGCTATGCTAGTACCAAATTATGAGGAATCCACTACAATAATCTAAAAACTCTCTCACAAGTATTTTAAATTGTGCTTACATCTATTGAGTTAATTCTTTAGATTGGACTTACATGAATTTAGCCCATTAAATAATTTATCGAACACCTTGTAAATCTAAGGTTATTTCGATCCTAGATTACACAAGTTCAATACCCTACAGCTATTACATGCTTCACCTCTCAATTTATCATATGTAAATCACAAAAACATTCTTATGACAGCCCAACACAAGAACATTTGCATTAAAAATTAAGGTATTAAACTATCTCCCAACAAAACAACAAGTATATAACATTTCAATCCAAAATCCAATATAAGCATAGATGTTGGACCCGAGGAGCCTTGGGGAAATCCACCTTGCGCGTGGACCTAGTGAAAGAACACATAAGTGAGTTTGACATCACATCTTTACCTAAAATCTTAAGGTGATGTGTTATGGATCCACACCACTCGAAAGTTCTTCACGCATACCACAACTCTCCAATGTAGGACAATTATTATTCACAATTGTATCCTACAATCAATCTCTCCCTCAAATGTGAATCTCTTTCACATCGGGTTTAGGCTTACTCTCCTGTAACGAAAGATACTCTCAGTATTGCAAAATTTTATTAGGTCTCCTCAAGTACTAATGTGGAATTTCTTAACCAAAAAATTTCTCTTTAATGCCATGGCTAAAACAATTAAACTAAGAAGTTTATAAGTGTTTCCTTTTGCAATGCAAGTTCTATTGGAGGAGGAACTTGTATATTTATATGCACTAAAGAGTTGGGTCAATATCCAATTTTTTCGTTTTTGGAAAGAAAGAAAAAAAAGAAGAGAAAAGTCTTTCTCAAAGTACAAGTTTTCCAATCGTGAGGGACTTGAATTTCGTTTTAATCGTTATTTTTTTTTTAAAAAAGGTATTTTTTTTGTTAGTACTCTCTCCTCTTTATTATAGTATTTTCTTTAGTTTTTTTTCCTACTTGTCTTTTCATAAAATCATAAAGATATTTAACATTTTTTTTTATAAATTACCCATATATCTTTGGGACAATTATAAAAAAATTCAAAAAAATAATTTAAATTTCTAAAATGCAAGCGCATTCAAAATGTCTACAGAAATATCAACTCTTTTATTACAATTTCAAAAATACTGAAATTTGACCTTTTGACCGCGCGTTATAAGTTTGATCGCTTGTTGACCACGCGTTTGACAACACCCTAAAAAGTTTGACCACACGACAAAATGAGTACAAAACAAAAAAAAACTGGTCTCATTATTCTAGATACGAAAATGAGTACAAAACGAGAACAAACTATTCTCATTATTTTATATGCGAAAATGAGTACAAAACTAGAACAACTCATTATTCTAGATATGAAAATAAGTACAAAACGACAACAACAGATAACAAACTTAGTACAAATGAGTACAAAATTACCATAAACCGAGAATAAGACCGAGGACAAAATGAAAACAAAACGAATATAAAACAAAAACAAACGAGTACATTACCAACAAATGCTTACAAAAAGTAAGTATAAAATGAGTACATTTCATAAATATTTTTAAATTTATTTGGTCAATTATGCATATCCAAGCAAATGCCTCCAAAGCTGGCTAAAGCACAAAGCCTGTCGAATTGTTTTTTGCTTCAACCATGAACACATTGTGACCCCTCTTGTCAATATTCTTGTGTACTTTTCTTATAGCTTGTGTTCCTACCTGCAAACCACCCTGCAAGTAAAACCAAATAGGAATACAATAAAAGTTAACTTTGCTATGCTTCAATAGAGAATATTAATACTCTCGGTTGTGAATTTTATTGAGAGATAATCAACAACTAAATCAAAATAAAATAACAATAATAAAAAATCCAGTCCAATCACATTGACTCAACATTCTCATAAAATCATGTCTAATAAATAATCATTCATTCATAAAATTTATCAGCATCATCAAAATGTCTTGTCTGCACACAACCCGATATAAGAGATTCATAGTTCTGTAGATTTGCAGAGAAGCCAACAGCCCTTTTGGCAGCAAACCAAGCTTGCATTTTACTCATATCCCTTAAATGAGAAAACCCTGAAACAAAAGTGTCATAAGCTTGAGGATTTGGTTTAAACTTCTCCGAACTCTCCATTATCTCAAACAAACTAAGAGACATTATCACATTTCTCCAAAACAAGCAAGCATGAATGAGTGAATTAAAAACTGAAGTTGTGGGTTCAATCCCACGCTCCTCTATGGCAGCAAAGACATCCAATGCGAGCGATACATTTTCAATTTTAGCACAATGAGATATTAAATCACTGTATTGATTACAATCTGTCTCATTATCATTTAGCATCCTCTCCAATCTCCATTCCATAACATGACAATTACACAACGAGACACATAAGAGAAATCAGGAACCAATACACTCCTGCTAACAAAACTAGCTGAAACAACAAAGTTCTTGCCTTTAAAACACTGATCTTGATGATAATATCACAATATAAATTGATCAAACTTCAATGACAGCGACTCAGTTTAATCAAGTAAACCACTTACAGTAACTGCTGAATTTCCCAATTTCGACAACGACCCAGCAACAAAAAGCAGAAAAAGATGGCATCTTTCGATATTTTCACGATTCTGGGATTCTTTCTCACAAGTTCCCAAAAATTTATGAGCCAAAAAGTAAGATGACAATTCAGAGAAAGAAAAAAGAACACAAAAATGTCAAAAAGGAGAAAAATTTGAGCACGTACCAAGTGGGCTCTATCAGGTGACGAAGAGCGGAGATTGGTGAGGAAGACATTCCAGGATAATCCATGGTGAGAAACAATGGAGGGGTTAGCATTAAGAGTAGGTTTGATTTGGGAGAGTGGAAGCTGAACCAGTTTGAGGAGGAGACTATTAGTGGCATTAGAACTATGAGAACGTGAGCTGGAAATGGAGCGTTGCTGTGAAGGAAGTGACGGACAACGACTATGGTGACTTATATAACCTCTTCCTTTACTCACTGATATAACCCTTCTCACCAATAACGCCATTGATGTTCCTCAAGACTTCAACTCTGCTTTCTTCGTAATTACTTCCTAAATTACCAAAACAAAATAAACAAAACGGCTCCAAAATCCACATATACAATCAGTTCAAAAAATAAAAGAAAAAATTTACCAGCAACAAGAAGCAAACCAGAAGGAAGCTGCTTCAAAAAGACAACTCTCTTTCCCATAAACCTTTCAGTGAGAATAATCAATAATGTCCCTGGAGTAATGCTACTCCTACACTCACCAACACCGAACAAAGATAACCATCAATCCCTAAACCCTATAAATGAATAAAATTACAACAATGACACACAAACAAAAAACAAGAGTACCTGAGCTTGGTAGGTTTGTGAGTGGACAACGATGGCTTGTGAGGCGGCCGATTTGGGTGACACAAAGCGTGAGAAGGCGAGGAGAGGAGAGAGAAGCAAATTGGGAGGCAGAGAGAGAAGGAAGAGAGGGAGGCGAAGAAAGAGAGGGAGGACAGACAAAGAGGAGGTGAGGGAGGAGAGAGAAAGTAAGAGAGAAAATGCGTGAGAAAACCGTTTATATATTTGGGTGTTTTAGAAATTTAAATCCTAATTTTAACATTTTAAAAATTTAATACAATATAAAATATAAAAAAATTTAATTACAAAAATAGACTCACAAAATAATTATCTCTGTATCTTTTACTCTTGTGATAAATTTTACTTATGATAGATTGTTTATTTTTCAAAAAAAAGAGATATTTTAATAAAATAACACTATAATTTATGTATATTAATTATTTTTTAATCTTATGTGAAATCTTAAAAGCTACTCGTTTTGAAAGGAGAAAGTATGGATCTAGCATGCATGTTTCTATTAAAGTGAGATTAAATTAAAGCCTCTCCAAGTTGAAAGGAGGGAGTATGGATCTAGCATGCATGTAAAATGTCTTTCAAAGAGTTTTTGTTTTTCTAGGAGAAGCTAGCTACCGGTCTTCCTACGTGCAAAATAAATGTGATTCCCAGATTCTTAATTATATTATTTTATTATTATATTTTTTATTATCATATTATCTAAACAACCAAGATTTAACACGAAATTTTGGAAAAAAATCATCTCAAAATCTAAAGGCTTTTTCTTCGATCGAGCTTTTAGACGCAGTTTTTGTCAATGAATACGGTTGACTACTATGAGTTTAAGAATTGATACATTGTCATGCACTATTCTGCCCAAGGATGGACAAAAATGAAATCAATGGGGAAGTAGATTAAGTTTGAATAAATGCGATGTGCTTTCATATAATAGCTATATATGCAGTATCGATGCATATCTAAACAAATAACAAAATAAGCATGAATTACATCTCCCAAAAAAAAAAGCATGAATTGGTAATAAACAATAAACACCATCGCTAGCTCCAACTCATTTAGTAATGTATCACTGTCGTGTTGTAACCAATTACAGCTACTACTTGATTCATTGAGTGCGTCCTTGCCAAGTAATGTCCACGAGCAAGCCGGAACATTCCACCAACAATAGGCAATTCTCTCACCGTATTCATGACCGGATTCCGGCAAACATGCTAATTGTGCTACCATTGTAAGGTCCACTAACGAACCCAATTGTTAATGACATGTAAAGGCTAAAATCATTAGGTTGTTGTGATGATATAGCATACATTCCTTGTGCCCGTCCGATTAACGTCGAGTTTGAGATGGGTGACGATGTGAGTGGATTATCCATGACAAAAATGGATCCAAACCCCATATTAGGGACCGTGGAGTTGGTCGGGCAAGCGACTTGGACGGCGGTGACATTTGGGCCACCAATGGTGTCATGCATGTAGAACTAGATTCGAGTGATCTTAGATTTCTTGGCTTCACGTTTGGCGCATGACAACAATACAATAATTGCAAAGAGAAACAAAAATTTTCTCTCGAATGCCATGGTTAGGAAGGACAACTAAACTGAGAAGTTCTTAAATGTTCTTTTGCTATGCAAGTTCTGAAGGATGAAAGAAAAAAAAAATTGGGTCAAAAGTCTTTCCCATTGAACAAGTTTTCCAATCACGTTGGAATAAAGTTCCGTTCTCAATTTTTGAATTTTGTGCTCTGTTAATAATTATTTTGGATCATATTTCTATTAAAATGAGCTAAATTAAAGCTTTTCAAAGTCGGTCTTTGAACTCGGTGGTTAAATATTTGTATAACGGTGTTTTCTAGACCTTTTTAGGGGGAAGCTTGTTTATTCTAATTGTCTTCATTTGAATGGGAGAATTCTCTGCAGTAGAGTGTGTGTAGAATGAGTAGTACTATAATAAAGACTCATTTTTCTTAGTAAATTAAGTAATTGGAATTTAAATTAAGTAATTTTAACAATAATTAAGTAACAGTCATAGTTACTTAATTTATTACAAAATTAAGTAACTAATCAAAATTAAGTAACTGATCAAAATTGAGTAACCGATAGCTAAATTAAATAACTACATCTAAAATTAAATAATTTTTAGAAGTACAATTAAATAACCATCT
Organism: Flueggea neowawraea; assembly: GCA_948243855.1. Lineage (NCBI taxonomy): Eukaryota > Viridiplantae > Streptophyta > Magnoliopsida > Malpighiales > Phyllanthaceae > Flueggea > Flueggea neowawraea. The sequence goes on along the minus strand of CAODLS010425614.1, from coordinate 5,927 downwards.
CTTTAAATTAAGTAACTGAAACAGAAATTAAATAACTCGAATGTTCAATGATGACTTTTTTAAGAGTAGTATCACCGACGTAAAAATTAATTTATTTTTATTTTAATTTATGAAAAGGAGTTGGGACTTTATCTTCCTCCATCGTAATTAGATTAGCTCTGAGGAGTATTGACATCATTCCCTCCGATCCAACTAGGTTGGACCAGAGCGAATGGTGACAATGAACTTAAAGAACTTTATTAAACCAAGCGAAACGATGTGATTTCAATTTTTTTTTTCAGTTGAAAGGAGAGAGGATGACCGTTGATATTTTATTCTCACCAGGTGTGACTAGTGGTGTAATTGAATTGAGCTAAATTGAGTGTAACAAGAGGTTTAAACAAAGTTTTTTTTATAAATTTAATCATTAATGTGTATTTTTTTAATTACAAAGACCTACTATATGAGGATATTTACCTAACTATCCCTTTAACCCCAACCCCCCTAAATGAGGGTTTTTTTTTTGTTGAACCGTGCCTTCCGTCATGGGGAAGAGAAACCCAACCACCAAGACAACACTTTTGGCTCATTAATGTGTGAATTTGACAAAGAGCAAATCGACCTTAATATTTCTCATCTGTTACTAAGAGCACAATTGAGCAGAATTGAGTCGTATTTTGGAATGTTTAAACTTGGATTGTTAAAAAAGTCTTGAATTTGAGCTCGAGTTTAACTTGAGATATATTTTGTATTTAAATTTGATCAGTTTAAAATTTTTTCGCGGCTCAAACTTATTCTGTTATAAGCTTATTTATATTTTGACTTGACTCAAGCTTGGTTTGTTTCAATCTCACTTTAAGTTTGCCAATAACTTATTTATAGCTCGTTTAATTAAAATAAACTAAATTTAGTTAATAAATATAATTTTTAAGTTAATTATCTATTTGGGGGCAGAAGCAGCACTCGCAAATTATGGGGTGGGTTTGAATTAAGTCTCACTTTTTTTTTCCCATGTATTCCATATAATCTCCTCATGTTTACTTTTATAAGTTCTATTATTATATATCTCAATTTACTCGATGCTATTATTAGCTAAAAATTAATACATTCATTTTAATCAATATCCCTAAATACTTTAATTATTTACCAAACATCCCTCTTGTCATTTCTTGTTGTGAAGGTTACGTAAAGGAAAAGGATAACTCGAGGAGATGCAGTTCAGTCATTTTAACTGGGGAAAACAGAGAACAATATTCATACAATGTCTGATGATTTATTTCAAGTTACAAACGAATCTCATGCATCACAACAATGGCCTGACAGAAAGAAACAACAATGATAAAAAAATTCATAAAACAATACATATAATGGAGACTGGAACACATGAAATGAACATAATCAGTTTTAGTGTATCACTGTCACGTTGTAACCAACAACACCAACATTTTGCACAAAAGAATGTGTCCTTAAAATGCAGTATCCACGAGCAAGCCGGAATATTCCAGTGCCACCGACGACCGGCATTTCTCTCACGACACTCATGATTGAATTTCGGCCGATCACGCTTATGGTGCTACGATTGTAACGTCCAGAAACGAACCCAATTGTGAGCGACATGGTGAGGCTGAAGTCACTAGGTTCTTGTGTGGACATGGCATACAACCCTTGTGCACGACCCACCAAGGTCGAGTTCCGGTCAGGCAAAGCAGTGAGCGGGTTGTCCATCACAAAAACCGACCCGAACATCGGGTTCGGGCTCGTGGAGTTTGCCGGGCTGGCTACTTGGACGGCGGTGGCATTTGGTCCGCCAACCATGTCATGCATGTAAAACTGGATGTGTGTTACCTTGGGTCTCCAGGCAACGGTGTTGGTGCAGGCCATCACAAAAAGTGCGAAGAGAAACAAAGTTTTGGTTTCAAATGCCATGGTTATGAATTAAGATCACACTTAAAATGAGAAGATTATTGTTTCTTGTTTGCTATGCAAGTTTGAATGATGGAGAAGTGGGATATGAATATGAATATATATATAGACACAGATTGTTGAAGTCTTGATTGACCCCAAGATGATTAAATATTAATTGTTTGAACTATTAAAGATTAGTACATATGAAGCATGTTGCACATAAAATAAGACCAGACCGTGTGTTTCAACATATAAGTCATTTCGAACGTATAGATTAAAATAATCAAGTTCTTTCTATGAAGAATGTTAAGCAAATTACCAAACTGCTCTTGTTCTAATATGGAGTAGTTTTGAAGACATTTCTATAATCTAACAGAGACTAATTTGTAATTGGACTTGAGTAGAACTAGTAATATTTTTTCTTTTCCTGCACCTTTCCTTTTTTGAAAGGAAGTTTCTTTCCTACCGTGGTGTTGTTTACATTCAAATAATAAAAATCATAGCCTTGGAAGATTAATCAAAGAAATAATGAGGAGGTGATACAAAATCTAACCAAGTCAAAGAAATGAGGCTAGCTCTTCGAAGAAAAAATGGAGTCAGCGACCAGATTTGTCCAGCATGAGCAAAAAGTCGTTAGGTTTGCCGATCTTTATGTTCTGTTCTACCAAGAAACTTGTAATGGCATTCCTCTGCCAGCCCTTGAAACTCCTGCGTTCACACAAAAAACTATAACACCGATACCATATTTCTAAGATGAACAACAAAATTAACAAGCTGACACAAGGGAATGCCGTCTTCGTCCTATGTACAGATTATTCTTCAAGAATATCAAAACATTCAATAAATTCAAAAACTTTAATACAGAAACACATCATGTTCGGAGATTTTATTTCACCAGAAATGACATAAATGGAGCCTATTAATATTCTTCACTACACGGACAGACAGTCCCCTCGCAACCTTACGGTCTCCACTGTAGCTCCTTTTTTTTTTATGAGGAAGATGAATGATTCTCATTTTTTATTTGTATTAACATGATATGAATGACGAAACTAATTCTACAAATGTAGAAAAACATGCATGTTTTGCCCCTGATTTAGTCAAATATTATCGAAAGTAGGTAGTTCTGTCATTCAAGGACGGACTAGGCATATTTTTTAATATGGGATATGATTTTTTTTAGTAAATTGCTCTTCCAACTTGAAAGATTTAAAGATGTTTTTACATTGAAATCTCAGTCACCGATTAAAATATTGCCAAGGTGACTTTGAACTCTCTGATGCAAAATTGCATATTAATGTGAAAAAAATGACTTTGATAAAAAAATGACTTTGATGCTACGCTGTGGTAAAGAAAATTCATTCATGGCAGAGACTTACTTGTGATCAAGATGTGCGACAACTTCTCCTCCAGGAAAAGCTAATTTAGTAGTCTCAAATGCGACTTTGATTATTTCCCTCCAGTTTCCACCCACTGCCTTGGCATCTCCTTTAGTTTGGCTGGAGTCTTCCATCAGTAAGGAATACCCAGAGAGCAGGTGGCCCACCCAAACACCATCTTTTCTGCAACGTAAAAGCTTAATATTACACCATTTATAGAAAAAGGTAAACGAAAGTCAATTCGGATCAATGTTCAGTAGCACATTAAAATATTCTCCATTTCCTCTCAGTTTTAGTATCCTCATCAGGAAAGAAGTAAGGAGAAGATGAATAGGACCAAGTCTTGAAACTTGTAAAATGAAAACTTACTGAACAATGTCCATATGCCGAGGTGCATAATGCCCACCACCAATGCCAAGAAGAACCTTGGTTCCACCACCATTCCTGTAGTACAAATTTGCAACTTAGAATGATCAAGATATTCTCATGACATTGATTTCAACATCTTTTAAATTTTCAATTCCCTCTTCTTTTGCATGTTTGATCAAATATTAGTGCCTCGTTCATTGTTTCCCAAGGGGTTGGGTGAAGATCACAGCATTCATCACTATAAAATTAAATTCAATATCCTAAAATATGTGACCGGGAAAATAATAAAACTTACAAAAGAAAGAGGACCACAAATCAAAAGAAAAATACTAGGCAATTTACATTTACTCAGCAAAATAATATGATAGGACATGCTAGGAACACATGCAGAGCGTGCTAACCTAAGTGAAAGCAGAGAGGACCAACTAGCTCAAGCAGGAATATTGTAAGAAAAAGAAAAGCCTATTAGATGAAAACAAGATTCAGAGCAAAAGCAGTTTTCTCGGAATTTTTTTACTAACCTCTTCCAGTTTCCCACGGAACTTCCCTCACCAAGACCTAACCCTTGCCACACTAGCTTCAAAAATCGCACAAAATTTCATTACATAAAAGCAACAAGGGAAGACGTTTGTGTTGTATATTAATAATTCATAAGAAGTTAAAGGGAAAAAAGAAGAGATAATGCATGATCAACTGAAAAATAGAATTTTCAACTCGATTTAGACAGAACTATGAACTGTGATCTGTCCCGGAAGATAAATACGCACTAAAGCAATGGATTGAGCAGCATCCTGCCTCCTCCAGTACTCTTCTGTACTACATAAACAACAAAAAAACGGAAAACTAAATTACGGAACAAATGATCTCAGTCTATCAACTTCTCATTTTAAAATGTAGTCGATCATCATTTAAAAACAAAAAAAGAAAATTTTGTGGAACTGGCCATCTTATTGAATAAAGTTAACCTAATCAGTAGGCAAATTTACCAATCTCTACGAACATGGTTGGCTTACTAATCACTGGTCCATGATAAGTAGCCTCCAGTGTAACCTGAAATTTAGTATAGCAGTTGAAAAAGGTCAAACGATCTGATCCAAGGCATGCATTATGGCACAAATTACTGAAGGAAAGTAATAGTAACAAGTTACTTAAAGAAATGACAAATCAAGAAAACGACTATAGATAAATTGATTGGATGCGACCATTCTCACAATGCACTTCCCACATAGACATTATTGACAAGTATATTGTTTCACCCCCTTGAAACCCCATTTTGTTAACTGGATGGGCATATCATATATATGATAATGCTCCTCAAACGGGACCTGAAACTTCAGTTGGATCACAAAGAAGGCATTTTTTCATATTTCAAGTGGGTTCACCTACATAGTGAAAGAGGCATAAGCTATCCTTTTTGGTGCTATGGTATCATAATACAATTATCTTTACACGTCTAACATGCCCTAGTAGTCTCTCTGTGGAACACTCCATTGAATAATAAACTGTGAGCTCCAATTCAGAGTGATCAGCAATTCGATTTGGGAACGTATTATACAACAATTAAAGGGGAAAAAGGACTGAAGAGATGATATATTTAAAAACAGTTGAAGAGGCTTCAAGGACTTAACAGATGTTCTCAGAAGCACTAGTTATTGCTTAAGTCGTACAGAATAAAGAAACTTCAAAGATATTTCTTACGGAAACAGAGGCATGACTGGCAGCAGGAATTAGGAGGGCAAACAATTAGTCAGAGTAATACTAAATAAGAGGTTATGGAAAAACCCTGTGCACAATCTTAAATTTCAAATGAAAACTGTAACACACTAATTTATCACCTCAAATTCAGGAGTTAGTCCATGTGATGCAGCAATGGTCTTCAAGAGCCGCAGCCATGGCCTGATCCTAGGGTTGGGAGTAGAGTTGTAAAAATCAAACCGGAACCGGCGAACCGAGCCGGAACCGGTCAAAACCGGAACCGAACCGAAACCGACCGACTAAAACCGACGGTTTACGGTTTAAATTCCGGTTTTTCATTTTAAAAACCGTCGAACCGCCGATTTAACCGGCGATTTGAACCGACGGTTCACTGAACCGTTGGAACCGCCCGTTCTAACCGTTGAAACCGGCGGTTCCAACGGTTATTTTTTATTTTTATTTTTTTTCCAACTTTATAAATACCCCACCTCATTCTTATCAATTTTACACTATTTTTTATCTCTTAATCTCTTCTACACTCTCAAAAATTTATTTTTCTATAAATTATTATTATTAATTACTAATAAAATAGTTAATTTG